>JAOPUP010000342.1:0-21024 GCA_026873135.1 Eucalyptus urophylla | reverse complement strand
GTGTTAAGTGGGTAAGGATTGAATGGATTTGGCCGAGAAAAGCAGTTGTGGGCTTAAAAACTCAGACCGGTAGGGTTCGCGTCATCTTAGATGGACTGGACACTTTTACTCGATTCGATTTTGCTTTTGTTAATACTAACAAATTACAAGAAAAAAACTCATAATAAAAACTGCTGTAGCTATTGGATATGCTTGCAGTTACACCTTCTCGAAGATTGAACAAGTGGCGTGTCATGTTTTGGCAGGGATTAATGCCGTTGACGTTGCTGGCCATTTGTGTTAAGTGCCATGGCAGAATCACTGCACTTCCTCGTATACACGCTGCAAATATCGAGAAGGCTGGGGTCATAAACACTCGATGAGAAGGTCCTTCGATTGTTCTAATTGATCTTCCGATGACTATATGCTTCCTTGTTGCCGCTGTTGCTTGGCCGTATGGTTGACAACAATTGCTTTTGATCAACATTTGTGGGATGGTTGATCCTATTAGTTTTGATGGGCTTTGAGAGGTGTTTTTGCATAAATGAGGCATAAGAAATAGTAAATAAATAAATAAAAGATAAGGCTAGGTGTTAAGTGGGTAAGGATTGAATGGATTTGGCCGAAAAAAGCAGTTGTGGGCTTAAAAACCCAGACCGGTAGGGTTCGCGTCATCTTAGATGGACTGGACACTTTTACTCGATTCGATTTTGCTTTTGTTAATATTAACAAATTACAAGAGAAAAACTCATAATAAAAACTGCTGTAGCTATTGGATATGCTTGCAGTTACATCTTCTCGAAGATTGAACCAGTGGCGTGTCATGTTTTCGCAGGGATTAATGCCGTTGACGTTTCTGGCCATTTGTGTTAAGTGCCATGGCAGAATCACTGCACTTCCTCGTATACACGCTGCAAATATTGGAGAAGGCTGGGGTCATAAACACTAATGAGAAGGTCCTTTCGATTGTTCTAATTGATCTTCTGATGACTATATGCTTCCTTGTTGCCGCTTTGTTGCTTGGCCGTGATGGTTGACAACAATTGCTTTTGATCAATATTTGTGGGATGGTTGTATCCCTTATTAGTTTTGATGTGGCTTTGGAGAGGTGTTTTTTTGCATAAATGAGGCATAAGAAATAATAAATAAATAAATAAAAGATAAGGCTAGGTGTTAAGTGGGTAAGGATGAATGGATTTGGCCGAGAAAAGCAGTTGTGGGCTTAAAAACCCAGACCGGTAGGGTTCGCGTCATCTTAGATGGACTGGACACTTTTACTCGATTCGATTTTGCTTTTGTTAAGATTAACAAATTACAAGAAAAAAACTCATAATAAAAACTGCTGTAGCTATTGGATATGCTTGCAGTTACATCTTCTCGAAGATTGAACAAGTGGCGTGTCATGTTTTGGCAGGGATTAATGCCGTTGACGTTGCTGGCCATTTGTGCTAAGTGCCATGGCAGAATCACTCCACTTCCTCGTATACACGCTGCAAATATTGGAGAAGGCTGGGGTGATAAACACTGATGAGAAGGTCCTTTCGATTGTTCTAATTGATCTTCTGATGACTATATGCTTCCTTGTTGCCGCTTTGTTGCTTGGCCGTGATGGTTGACAACAATTGCTTTTGATCAATATTTGTGGGATGGTTGTATCCCTTATTAGTTTTGATGTGGCGTTGGATAGGTGTTTTTTTGCATAAATGAGGCACAAGAAATAATAAATAAATAAATAAAAGATAAGGCTAGGTGTTAAGTGGGTAAGGATTGAATGGATTTGGCCGAAAAAAGCAGTTGTGGGCTTAAAAACCCAGACCGGTAGGGTTCGCGTCATCTTAGATGGACTGGACACTTTTACTCGATTCGATATTGCTTTTGTTAATATTAACAAATTACAAGAAAAAAACTCATAATAAAAACTGCTGTGGCTATTGGATGTGCTTGCAGTTACATCTTCTCGAAGATTGAACAAGTGGCGTGTCATGTTTTGCAGGATTAATGCCGCTTGGACGTTGCTGGCCATTTGTGTTATGCCAAGCAGAATCACTGCACTTCCTCGTATACACGCTGCAAATATTGGAGAAGGCTAGGGTCATAAACACTAATGAGAAGGTCCTTTCGATTGTTCTAATTGATCTACTGATGACTATATGCTTCCTTGTTGCCGCTTTGTTGCTTGGCCGTGATGGTTGACAACAATTGCTTTTGATCAATATTTGTGGGATGGTTGTATACCTTATTAGTTTTGATGTGGCTTTGGAGAGGTGTTTTTTGCATAAATGAGGCATAAGAAATAATAAATAAATAAAAGATAAGGCTAGGTGTTAAGTGGGTAAGGATTGAATGGATTTGGCCGAGAAAAGCAGTTGTGGGCTTAAAACTCAGATCGGTAGGGTCTGGCACATCTTAGATGGACTGGACACTTTTACTCGATTCGATTTTGCTTTAGTTAATATTAACAAATTACAAGAAAAAACTCATAATAAAAACTGCTGTAGCTATTGGATATGCATGCAGTTACATCTTCTCGAAGATTGAACAAGTGGCGTGTCATGTTTTGGCAGGGATTAATGCCGTTGACGTTGCTGGCCATTTGTGTTAAATGCCATGGCAGAATCACTGCACTTCCTCGTATACACGCTGCAAATATTGGAGAAGGCTGGGGTCATAAACACTAATGAGAAGGTCCTTTCGATTGTTCTAATTGATCTTCCGATGACTATATGCTTCCTTGTTGCCGCTTTTGCTTGGCCGTGATGGTTGACAACAATTGCTTTTGATCAATATTTGTGGGATGGTTGTATCCCTTATTAGTTTTGATGTGGCTTGGAGAGGTGTTTTTTGCATAAATGAGGCATAAGAAATAATAAATAAATAAATATATAAAAGATAAGGCTAGGTGTTAAGTGGGTAAGGATTGAATGGATTTGGCCGAGAAAAGCAGTTGTGGGCTTAAAAACTCAGACCGGTAGGGTTCGCGTCATCTTAGATGGACTGGACACTTTTACTCGATTCGATTTTGCTTTTGTTAATACTAACAAATTACAAGAAAAAAACTCATAATAAAAACTGCTGTAGCTATTGGATATGCTTGCAGCATCTTCTCAAGATTGAACAAGTGGCGTGTCATGTTTTGGCAGTGGATTAATGCCGCGGACGTTGTTGGCCATTTGTGTTATGCCATGGCAGAATCACTGCACTTCCTCGTATACACGCTGCAAATATTGGAGAAGGCTGGGGTCATAAACACTAATGAGAAGGTCCTTTTTTCGATTGTTCTAATTGATCTTCCGATGACTATATGCTTCCTTGTTGCCGCTTTGTTGCTTGGCCATGATGGTTCACAACAATTGCTTTTGATCAATATTTGTGGGATGGTTGTATCCCTTTATTAGTTTTGATGTGGCTTTGGAGAGGTGTTTTTTTGCATAAATGAGGCATAAGAAATAGTAAATAAATAAATAAAAGATAAGGCTAGGTGTTAAGTGGGTAAGGATTGAATGGATTTGGCCGAGAAAAGCAGTTGTGGGCTGAAAAACTCAGACCGGTAGAGTTCGCGTCATCTTAGATGGACTGGACACTTTTACTCGATTCGATTTTGCTTTTGTTAATATTAACAAATTACAAGAAAAAAACTCATAATAAAAACTGCTGTAGCTATTGGATATGCTTGCAGTTACATCTTCTCGAAGATTGAACAAGTGGCGTGTCATGTTTTGGCAGCGATTAATGCCGTTGACGTTGCTGGCCATTTGTGTTAAGTGCCATGGCAGAATCACTGCACTTCCTCGTATACACGCTGCAAATATTGGAGAAGGCTGGGGTCATAAACACTGATGAGAAGGTCCTTTCGATTGTTCTAATTGATCTTCCGATGACTATATGCTTCCTTGTTGCCGCTTTGTTGCTTGGCCGTGATGGTTGACAATAATTGCTTTTGATCAATATTTGTGGATGGTTGTATCCCTTATTAGTTTTGATGGGCTTTGGAGAGGTGTTTTTTACAAATGAGGCATAAGAAATAATAAATAAATAAATAAAAAGATAAGGCTAGGTGTTATGGGTAAGGATTGAATGGATTTGGCCAGAAAAGCAAATAGCTTGGTACCAGACTCTATAGGGTTCGGCAGCCATCTTAGATGGACTGGACACTTTTACTCGATTCGATTTGCTTTTGTTAATATTAACAAATTACAAGAAAAAAACTCATAATAAAACTGCTGTAGCTATTGGATATGCTTGCAGTTACATCTTTCGAAGATTGAACAAGGGCGTGTCATGTTTTGGCAGGATTAATGCCGCTGACGCTTGCTGGCCATTTGTGTTAAGTGCCATGGCAGAATCACTGCACTTCCTCGTATACACGCTGCAAATATTGGAGAAGGCTGGGGTCATAAACACTGATGAGAAGGTCCTTTCGATTGTTCTAATTGATCTTCTGATGACTACATGCTTCCTTGTTGACGCTTTGTTGCTTGGCCGTGATGGTTGACAACAATTGCTATTGATCAATATTTGTGGGATGGTTGTATCCCTTATTAGTTTTGATGTGGCTTTGGAGAGGTGTTTTTTTGCATAAATGAGGCATAAGAAATAATAAATAAATAAATAAAAGATAAGGCTAGTTGTTAAGTGGGTATGATTGAATGGATTTGGCCGAGAAAAGCAAAATAGGGCTTAAAACCTGCATCAGTAGGGTTCAAGCATACTTTAGATGGATCGACACTTTTACTCGATTCGATTTTGCTTTTGTTAATATTAACAAATTACAAGAAAACTCATAATAAAAACTGCTGTAGCTATTGGATATGCTTGCGCTACATCTTCTCAAGATTGAACAAGTGGCGTGTCATGTTTTGGCGGATTAATGCCGCTGACGTTGCTGGCCATTTGTGTTATGCCATGGCGTAATCACTGCACTTCCTCGCAACACGCTGCAAATATTTGAGAAGGCTGGGTCATAAAAACACTGATGAGAAGGTCCTTTCGATTGTTCTAATTGATCTTCCGATGACTATATGCTTCCTTGTTGCCGCTTTGTTGCTTGGCCGTGATGGTTGACAACAATTGCTTTTGATCAATATTGGTGGGATGGTTGTATCCCGTATTAGTTTTGATGTGGCTTTCGAGAGGTGTTTTTTTGCATAAATGAGGCATAAGAAATACTCAATAAATAAATAAAAGATAAGGCTAGGTGTTAAGTGGGTAAGGATTGAATGGATTTGGCCGAGAAAAGCAGTTGTGGGCTTAAAAACCCAGACCGGTAGGGTTCGCGTCAGCTTAGATGGACTGGACACTTTTACTCGATTCGATTTTGCGTTTGTTAATATTAACAGATTACAAAAAAAAAACTCATAATAAAAACTGTCGTAGCTATTGGATATGCTTGCAGTTACATCTTCTCGAGGATTGAACAAGTGGCGTGTCATGTTTTGGCAGGGATTAATGCCGTTGACGTTGCTGGCCATTTGTGTTAAGTGCCATGGCAGAATCACTGCACTTCCTCGTATACACGCTGCAAATATTGGAGAAGGCTGGGGTCATAAACACTGATGAGAAGGTCCTTTCGATTGTTCTAATTGATCTTCTGATGACTATATGCTTCCTTGTTGCCGCTTTGTTGCTTGGCCGTGATGGTTCACAACAATTGCTTTTGATCAATATTTGTGGGATCGTTGTATCCCTTATTAGTTTTGATGTGGCTTTGGAGAGGTGTTTTTTTTGCATAAAAGAGGCATAAGAAATAATAAATAAATAAATAAAAGATAAGGCTAGGTGTTAAGTGGGTAAGGATTTAATGGATTTGGCCGAGAAAAGCAGTTGTGGGCTTAAAAACCCAGACCGGTAGGGTTCGCGTCATCTTAGATGGACTGGACACTTTTACTCGATTCGATTTTCCTTTTGTTAATATTAACAAATTACAAGAAAAAAACTCATAATAAAAACTGCTGTAGCTATTGGATATGCTTGCAGTTACATCTTCTCGAAGATTGAACAAGTGGCGTGTCATGTTTTGGCAGGGATTAATGCCGTTGACGTTGCTGGCCATTTGTGTTAAGTGCCATGGCAGAATCACTGCACTTCCTCGTACACACGCTGCAAATATTGGAGAAGGCTAGGGTCATAAAAACTAATGAGAATGTCCTTTCGATTGTTCTAATTGATCTTCTGATGACTACATGCTTCCCTTTGCTGCCGCTGTTGCTTGGCCGTGATGGTTGACCACAATTGCTTTTGATCAATATTTGTGGGATGGGTTGTATCCCTTATTAGTTTTGATGTGGCTTTGGAGAGGTGTTTTTGCATAAATGCGGCATAAGAAATAATAAATAAATAAATAAAAGATAAGGCTAGGTGTTAAGTGGGTAAGGATTGAATGGATTTGGCCGAGAAAAGCAATGGTGGGCTTAAAAACCCAGACCGTAGGGTCATGCCATCTTAGATGGACTGGACACTTTTACTCGATTCGATTTTGCTTTTGTTAATATTAAAATTACAAGAAAACTCAATAAAAACTGTAGCTATTGGATATGCTTACAGCTACATCTTCGAAGATTGAACAAGTGGCGTGTCATGTTTTATAGGGATCAATGCCGCTGACGTTGCTGGGCTACCAGCAGTGCCATGGCAGAACTGGTCTGCACTTCCTCGACACGCTGCAACATCATTGGAGAAGGCTGGGGTCATAAACACTAATGAGAAGGTCCTTTCGATTGTTCTAATTGATCTTCTGATGACTATATGCTTCCTTGTTGCCGCTTTGTTGCTTGGCCATGATGGTTCACAACAATTGCTTTTGATCAATATTTGTGGGATGGTTGTATCCCTTATTAGTTTTGATGTGGCTTTGGAGAGGTGTTTTTTTGCATAAATGAGGCATAAGAAATAATAAAGAAATAAATAAAAGACAAGGCTAGGTGTTAAGTGGGTAAGGATCGAATGGATTTGGCCGAGAAAAGCAGTTGTGGGCTTAAAAACCCAGACCGGTAGGGTTCGCGTCAGCTTAGATGGACTGGACACTTTTACTCGATTCGATTTTGCTTTTGTTAATATTAACAAATTACAAGAAAAAAACTCATAAAAAAAACTGCTGTAGCTATTGGATATGCTTGCAGCTACATCTTCTCGAAGATTGAACCCGTGGCGTGTCATGTTTTGGGAGGGACTAATGCCGTTGACGTTGCTGGCCATTTGTGTTAAGTGCCATGGCAGAATCACTGCACTTCCTCGTATACACGCTGCAAATATTGGAGAAGGCTGGGGTCATAAACACTGATGAGAAGGTCCTTTCGATTGTTCTAATTGATCTTCTGATGACTATATGCTTCCTTGTTGCCGCTTTGTTGCTTGGCCGTGATGGTTGACAACAATTGCTTTTGATCAATTTTTGTGGGATGGTTGTATCCCTTATTAGTTTTGATGTGGCTTTGGAGAGGTGTTTTTTTGCATAAATGAGGCATAAGAAATAATAAATAAATAAATAAAAGATAAGGCTAGGGTGTTAAGTGGGTATGATTGAATGATATGGCTGAAAAGCACTGGGCTTAAAAACTCAGATCGTAGGGTTCAGGTCATCTTAGATGGACTGGACACTTTTTCTCGATTCGATTTTGCTTTTGTTAATATTAACAAATTACAAGAAAAAAACTCATAATAAAAACTGCTGTAGCTATTGGATATGCTTGCAGTTACATCTTCTCGAAGATTGAACAAGTGGCGTGTCATGTTTTGGCAGGGATTAATGCCGTTGACGTTGCTGGCCATTTGTGTTAAGTGCCATGGCAGCATCACTGCACTTCCTCGTATACACGCTGCAAATATTTGAGAAGGCTGGGGTCATAAACACTGATGAGAAGGTCCTTTCGATTGTTCTAATTGATCTTCTGATGACTATATGCTTCCTTGTTGCCGCTTTGTTGCTTGGCCGTGATGGTTGACAACAATTGCTTTTGATCAATACTTGTGGGATGGTTGTATCCCTTATTAGTTTTGATGTGGCTTTGGAGAGGTGTTTTTTTGCATAAATGAGGCATAAGAAATACTCAATAAATAAATAAAAGATAAGGCTAGGTGTTAAGTGGGTAAGGATTGAATGGATTTGGCCGAGAAAAGCAGTTGTGGGCTTAAAAACCCAGACCGGTAGGGTTCGCGTCATCTTAGATGGACTGGACACTTTTACTCGCTTCGATTTTGCTTTTGTTAATATTAACAAATTACAAGAAAAAACTCATAATAAAAACTGCTGTAGCTATTGGATATGCTTGCAGTTACATCTTCTCGAAGATTGAACAAGTGGCGTGTCATGTTTTGGCAGGGATTAATGCCGTTGACGTTGCTGGCCATTTGTGTTTAAGTGCCATGGCAGAATCACTGCACTTCCTCGTATACACGCTGCAAATATTGGAGAAGGCTGGGGTCATAAACACTAATGAGAAGGTCTCCTTTCCGATTGTTCTAATTGATCTTCTCGATGACTATATGCTTCCTTGTTGCCGCTTTGTTGCTTGCCATGATGGTTCACAACAAATTGCTTTTGATCAATATTTAGTGATCGCTTGTATCCCTTATTAGTTTTGATGTGGCTTCTTGAGAGGTGTTTTTTGCATAAAAGAGGCATAAGAAATAATAAATAAATAAATAAAAGATAAGGCTAGGTGTTAAGTGGGTAAGGATTGAATGGATTTGGCCCAGAAAAGCAGTTGTGGGCTTAAAAACCCAGACCGGTAGGGTTCGCGTCATCTTAGATGGACTGGACACTTTTACTCGATTCGATTTTGCTTTTGTTAATATTAACAAATTACAAGAAAAAAACTCATAATAAAAACTGCTGTAGCTATTGGATATGCTTGTAGTTACATCTTCTCGAAGATTGAACAAGTGGCGTGTCATGTTTTGGCAGGGATTAATGCCGTTGACGTTGCTGGCCATTTGTGTTAAGTGCCATGGCAGAATCACTGCACTTCCTCGTATACACGCTGCAAATATTGGATAAGGCTGGGGTCATAAACACTAATGAGAAGGTCCTTTCGATTGTTCTAATTGATCTTCTGATGACTATATGCTTCCTTGTTGCCGCTTGTTGCTTGGCCATGATGGTTCACAAATAATTGCTTTTGATCACATTCAGGATCGTTGTATCCCTTATTAGTTTTGATGGCTGGAGAGGTGTTTTTTTGCATAAAAGAGGCATAAGAAATAAATAAATAAATAAATAAAAGATAAGGCTAGGTGTTAAGTGGGTAAGGATTTAATGGATTTGGCCGAGAAAAGCAGTTGTGGGCTTAAAAACCCAGACCGGTAGGGTTCGCGTCATCTTAGATGGACTGGACACTTTTACTCGATTCGATTTTGCTTTTGTTAATATTAACAAATTACAAGAGAAAAACTCATAATAAAAACTGCTGTAGCTATTGGATATGCTTGCAGTTACATCTTCTCGAAGATTGAACCAGTGGCGTGTCATGTTTTGCCAGGGATTAATGCCGTTGACGTTTCTGGCCATTTGTGTTAAGTGCCATGGCAGAATCACTGCACTTCCTCGTATACACGCTGCAAATATTGGAGAAGGCTGGGGTCATAAACACTAATGAGAAGGTCCTTTCGATTGTTCTAATTGATCTTCTTATGACTATATGCTTCCTTGTTGCCGCTTTGTTGCTTGGCCATGATGGTTGACAACAATTGCTTTTGATCAATATTTGTGGGATGGTTGTATCCCTTATTAGTTTTGATGTGGCTTTGGAGAGGTGTTTTTTTTGCATAAAAGAGGCATAAGAAATAATAAATAAATAAATAAAAGATAAGGCTAGGTGTTAAGTGGGTAAGGATTTAATGGATTTGGCCGAGAACAGCAGTTGTGGGCTTAAAAACCCAGACCGGTAGGGTTCGCGTCATCTTAGATGGACTGGACACTTTTACTCGATTCGATTTTGCTTTTGTTAATATTAACAAATTACAAGAAAAAAACTCATAATAAAAACTGCTGTAGCTATTGGATATGCTTGCAGTTACATCTTCTCGAAGATTGAACAAGTGGCGTGTCATGTTTTGGCAGGGATTAATGCCGTTGACGTTGCTGGCCATTTGTGTTAAGTGCCATGGCAGAATCACTGCACTTCCTCGTATACACGCTGCAAATATTTGAGAAGGCTGGGGTCATAAACACTGATGAGAAGGTCCTTTCGATTGTTCTAATTGATCTTCTGATGACTATATGCTTCCTTGTTGCCGCTTTGTTGCTTGGCCGTGATGGTTTGACAACAATTGCTTTTGATCAATATTGTGGGATGGTTGTATCCCTTATTGGTTGATGTGGCTTCGGAGGGTATTTTTACCATAAAGAGCGCAGAAATAATAAATAAATAAATAAAAGATAAGGCTAGGTGTTAAGTGGTGGGATTTAATGGTTTGGCGAGAAAAAGCGGTTGTGGGTAAACCCAGACCCGGTGGGGTTCGTCATCTTAAGATGAAATTTGGACACTTTTACTCGGTCGATTTTGCTTTTTGTTAATATTAACAAATTACAAGAAAAAAACTCATAATAAAAACTGCTGTAGCTGTGGATAATATTGAGTTACATCTTCTCCCGAGAAGATTGAACAAGTGGCGTGTCATGTTTGGCAAGGATTAATGCCGTTAGCGTTGCTGGCCATTTGTGTTAAGTGCCATGTAGAATCACGCTGCGCTTCCTCGTATACCTTGCTGGAAATATTGGAAGCTGGGGTCATAAACACTGATGAGAAGGTCCACTTTGATTGTTCTAATTGATCTTGATGACTATATGCTTCCTTGTTGCCGCTTTGTTGCTTGGCCATGATGGTTCCACAACAATTGCTTTTTGATCAATATTTGTGGGATCGTTGTATCCCTTATTAGTTCTGATGTGGCACAGAGCTGTTTTTGCATAAAGAGGCATAAGAAATAATAAATAAATAAATAAAAGATAAGGCTAGGTGTTAAGTGGGTAGGTGCAATGGATTTGGCCAAAAAGCAGTTGTGGGCTTAAAAACCAGGACATTGAGGTGTCATCTTAGATGGGTGGACACTTTACTCGATTGATTTTGCTGCTTAATATTAACACATTACAAAGAAAAAAAACTCATAATAAAAACTGCTGTAAGCTATTGGATATGCCTTTGCAGTTACATCTTCTCGAAAGATTGAACAAGTGAATGTCATGTTTTGGCGGGATTAATGCAGATTGACGTTGCTGGCCATTGTGTTAAGTCTCGCCAGCGAGAATCTTTCACTTCCTCGTGTCTGCAGCTGGAAATATTTGAGAAGGCTGGGATTCATAAGCTCTTGATGAGAAGGTCTTTCGATTGTTCTAATTGATCTTGATGACTATATGCTTCCTTGTTGCGGCACATTTGTAGCGTGGTAGTTGACAACAATTGCTTTTGATCAATATTTGTGGGATGGTTGTATCCCTTATTAGTTTTGATGTGGCTTTGGAGAGGTGTTTTTGCATAAATGAGGCACCAGAAATAATAAATAAATAAATAAAATGGCTAGGTGTTAAGTGGTATGGACCAGATAGATTTGGCCGAGAAAAACGGTTGTGGGCTTAAAAACCCAGACCGGTAGGGTTCGCGTCATCTTAGATGGACTGGACACTTTTACTCGATTCGATTTTGCTTTTGTTAATTTTAACAAATTACAAGAAAAAAACTCATAATAAAAACTGCTGTAGCTATTGGATATGCTTGCAGTTACATCTTCTCGAAGATTGAACAAGTGGCGTGTCATGTTTTGGCAGGGATTAATGCCGTTGACGTTGCTGGCCATTTCTGTTAAGTGCCATGGCAGAATCACTGCACTTCCTCGTATACACGCTGCAAATATTGGAGAAGGCTGGGGTCATAAACACTGATGAGAAGGTCCTTTCGATTGTTCTAATTGATCTTCTGAAGACTATATGCTTCCTTGTTGCCGCTTTCTTGCTTGGCCATGATGGTTCACAACAATTGCTTTTGATCAATATTTGTGGGATCGTTGTATCCCTTATTAGTTTTGATGTGGCTTTGGAGAGGTGTTTTTTTTGCATAAAAGAGGCATAAGAAATAATAAATAAATAAATAAAAGATAAGGCTGAGTGTTAAATGGGTAAGGATTGAATGGATTTGGCGAGCGTTGTGGGCTTAAAAACCCGGACCCGGTAGGGTTCGCGTCATCTTAGATGGGTGGACACTTTTACTCGGTCGTTGCTTTTGTTAATATTAACAAATTACAAGAAAACTCGCAATAAAAACTGCAGTAGCTATTGGATATGCTTGCAGTTACATCTTCGAATTGAACAAGTGGCGTGTCATGTTTTGGCGAGGAGTTAATGCCGTTAGCGTTGCTGGCCATTTTGTGTTAAGTGCCATGTAGAATCCTGCACTTCCTCGTATACTGCGCTGCAAATATTTGAAGGCTGAGGTCATAAACACTGATGAAGGTCGGCACTAGGTTGATACAATTGATCTTCGATGACTATATGCCTTCCTTGTTGCCGCTTTGGTGCTTGGCCGTGATGGTTGACAACAATTGCTTTTGATCAATATTTGTGGGATGGTTGTATCCCGTATTAGTTTTCATGTGGCTTTGGAGAGGTGTTTTTTTGCATAAATGAGGCATAAGAAATAATAAATAAATAAATAAAAGATCAGGCCAGGTGTTAAGTGGGTAAGGATTGAATGGATTTGGCCGAGAAAAGCAGTTGTGGGCTTAAAAACCCAGACCGGTAGGGTTCGCGTCATCTTAGATGGACTGGACACTTTTACTCGATTCGATTTTGCTTTTGTTAATATTAACAAATTACAAGAAAAAACTCATAATAAAAACTGCTGTAGCTATTGGATATGCTTGCAGTTACATCTTCTCGAAGATTGAACAAGTGGCGTGTCATGTTTTGGCAGGGATTAATGCCGTTGACGTTGCTGGCCATTTGTGTTAAGTGTCATGGCAGAATCACTGCACTTCCTCGTATACACGCTGCAAATATTGGAGAAGGCTGGGGTCATAAACACTAATGAGAAGGTCCTTTCGATTGTTCTAATTGATCTTCTGATGACTATATCCTTCCTTGTTGCCGCTTTGTTGCTTGGCCATGATGGTTGGCAACAATTGCTTTTGATCAATATTTGTGGGATGGTTGTATCCCGTATTAGTTTTCATGTGGCTTTGGAGAGGTGTTTTTTTTGCATAAATGAGGCATAAGAAATAATAAATAAATAAATAAAAGATAAGGCCAGGTGTTAAGTGGGTGAGGATTGAATGGATTTGGCCGAGAAAAGCAGTTGTGGGCTTAAAAACCCAGACCGACAGGGTTCGCGTCATCTTAGATGGACTGGACACTTTTACTCGATTCGATTTTGCTCTTGTTAATATTAACAAATTACAAGAAAAAAACTCATAATAAAAACTGGTGTGGCTATTAGATATGCTTGCAGTTACATCTTCTCGAAGATTGAACAAGTGGCGTGTCATGTTTTGGCGGGGATTAATGCCGTTGACGTTGCTGGCCATTTGTGTTAAGTGCCATGCCAGAATCACTGCACTTCCTCGTATACACGCTGCAAATATTGGAGAAGGCTGGGGTCATAAACATAATGAGAAGGTCCTTTCGATTGTTCTAATTGATCTTGATGACTATATGCTTCCTTATTTGCCGCTTTGTTGCTTAGCCCTTGATGGATTTCTAACAATTGCTTTTTGATCAATATTTGTGGATCGTTGTATCCCTTATTAGTTTTGATGTGGCTTTGGAGAGGTGTTTTTTTGCATAAAGGCATGAAATAAAAAATAAATAAATAAAAGATAAGGCTAGGTGTTAAGTGGGTAAGGATTTAATGGATTTGGCCGAGAAAAGCAGTTGTGGGCTTAAAAACCCAGACCGGTAGGGTTCGCGTCTGTGACACCCCGAACCCTTCTTAGGTGGTCACCAGTGCCGGTGTTACATCTTTTACCATCTCTATCTCTTGGCTAAATTAAGCCTTGCCAGATTACAGGCATTTTTTTTTTTTTTAAAAGCGGTCCCATGCACGACTCATAGCGGAAGCAAAATTTACATCGTCATCTATCTCCCTTCTAACCCATGATACAAATACACACCAGCTAAACATCATGATTTTATAAACGAACATCGACACATTATTTACATATATTTTCAAGATGGGACTACTCTCGGGTCGGTACATAACAAGGAAAAGCTAGGACTCAGCCATGTCCAGCCTAAAACCTCAAAAAGAGACGTCGACCCTCAATATCATGCGAGCACAAAAACCCCCCATCAAAAGTGTCGACTAACTACATCAAAAAGTGATCTAGCTCCTACTCCTCGCGTACAGGTCTCACACCCAACCCGGTGTGTCAGGTGGTGGCGGCGGCAGCATCCCTCGCATCGCTCCATCCCGTCGAACGTGCACAGACAGGAACTCTTGTATGACAGAGCCCCCAGCCAGGCCGATATCATACATAACTAAGCATCGCACTCGGATAAACGTCAATCCGGGCACAGAGGGACAATCTATCTCCGTACACTCCACCTCAACATCAGACGGTAGACCGTAAAATACCCCACGCGAAACAGCAGGTAGCGGCATAGTGCTAATCTGAAATGTTATCCCCAAAAGGGGTGAGTACAGCCACTCAGCAGATAGGGAAATCCTATAACAACTCAGTGCACCATGCATACCATCATACAATGCAGGCATTGCTTACCTTTTTGATGTCAAGCGTATTCATGCATCATCATAGCATATATATATCATCATCATGGCGTCTCATATATCATTATCATCACATCATCATTAACCATGCATATCACATCATATCATCATTAACCATGCATCACCATGCATATCATATCATCATTAACCATGCATCACCATGCATATCATATCATCATTAACCATGCATCACCATGCATATCACATCATATCATCATTAACCATGCATCACCATGCATATCACATCATCATTAGCCATGCATCACCATGCATATCACATCATATCATCATTAGCCATGCATCACCATGCATATCATATCATCATTAGCCATGCATCACCATGCATATCATATCATCATTAGCCATGCATCACCATGCATATCATATCATCATTAGCCATGCATCATAATTCAATGGAATACATGGCTAATAAAATAATCCATTATTAATTTTTTTATTTTTATTATTTTATTATATTATTATTTTATTAATTTATTATTATTATTATTTTTTAAATAAACATTTCATTTAATATTTATGATTTTCCCAAAATCATAATATTTAAACAATCACTAAACAATTAGAATCACAATTTTATGCAAAATTCATGGCCAATTTGCATTTTACATAATTTCCCGAATCTCCACAAAATACACACAATATTCGGATAATGGCCAGATTACACAGTTTTCGAATTAATTCAATTAAAATACTCATATGACCTCCGAAAATTCCCAAATTTTACAGGATGATATCCAACACATTTTCGTGCATTTTTCATGAAGAACTCTAAGCCAAATTATTTTTAGATTAATTTATACAACTCCATGAAGCTTCTGGAACCTCTATCGTTTCGTCCAGAACGTACATCACCGAAAAACTTAGATTTGAACCATCAAATCTCTTTCGTTTCTTCTGAAATTCGAGTATGTTATGTATCAATGTGTCCTTTACAAGTTTCATGAAGAGATCTAGGTTAAACAACCAAAGTATGATCCTCTTTTAAGTCCTTGAAGTCTCGGGTGTCTCGGTATATTTCAACAGAACCAAACGTCTCAAAGATCTAGCCGATTAACTAGGCTATACTTGTTCATTTCTCTTCAAATTTGAGTATGTTGTATTTTAGGATGTTACCTACAACTTTCATGAAGACAACAAAGTGAGATCTCCAACAGAAATCAACATGCAACCAAGAAATCATCAAGAGAAATCAACATGCAACCAAGAAATCATCTTAGATGGACTGGACACTTTTACTCGGTTCGATTTTGCTTTTGTTAATATTAACAAATTACAAGAAAAAAACTCATAATAAAAATTGCTGTAGCTATTGGATATGCTTGCAGTTACATCTTCTCGAAGATTGAACAAGTGGCGTGTCATGTTTTGGCAGGGATTAATGCCGTTGACGTTGCTGGCCATTTGTGTTAAGTGCCATGGCAGAATCATTGCACTTCCTCGTATACACGCTGCAAATATTGGAGAAGGCTGGGGTCATAAACACTAATGAGAAGGTCCTTTCGATTGTTCTAATTGATCTTCTGATGACTATATGCTTCCTTGTTGTAGCTTTGTTGCTTGGTAGTGATGGTTGACAACAATTGCTTTTGATCCCAATATTGTGGGATGGTTGTATCCCTTATTAATTTGATGTGGCTTTGGAGGTGTTTTTGCATAGGGCATAAGAAATAATAAATAAATAAAAAAAAAAGATAAAGCGAGTGTTAAGTGGGTAAGGATTGTATGGATTTGTTTAGAAAAGCAGTGTGGGCTTAAAAGCCAGAACCGGTAGAGATTCGCGTCATCTTAGATGGGTGGACACTTTCTCGGTTGATTTTGCTTTTGTTAATATTAACAAATTACAAGAAAAAAACTCATAATAAAAACTGCTGTAGCTATTGGATATGCTTGCGATTTACATCTTCTCGAAGATTGAACAAGTGGCGTGTCATGTTTTGCGAGGATTAATGCCGATTGGCGTTGCTGGCATTTATTATTTAAGTGCCATAATAGAATCACTGCACTCCTCATTACACACGCTGCAAATATTGGGAAGGCTGGGCGTCATAAACACTAATGAGAAGGTCCTTTGATTAGACAATTGATCTTCTGATGACTATATGCTTCCTTGTTGCCGCTTTGTTGCTTGGTCGTGATGGTTGACAACAATTGCTTTTGATCAATATTTGTGGGATGGTTGTATCCCTTATTAGTTTTGACGTGGCTTTGGAGAGGTGTTTTTTTGCATAAATGAGGCATAAGAAATAATAAATAAATAAATGAAAGATAAGGCTAGGTGTTAAGTAGGTAAGGATTGAATGGATTTGGCCGAGAAAAGCAGTTGTGGGCTTAAAAACCCAGACCGGTAGGGTTCGCGTCATCTTAGATGGACTGGACACTTTTACTCGATTCGATTTTGCTTTAGTTAATATTAACAAATTACAAGAAAAAACTCATAATAAGAACTGCTGTAGCTATTGGATATGCATGCAGTTACATCTTCTCGAAGATTGAACAAGTGGCGTGTCATGTTTTGGCAGGGATTAATGCCGTTGACGTTGCTGGCCATTTGTGTTAAGTGCCATGGCAGAATCACTGCACTTCCTCGTATACACGCTGCAAATATTGGAGAAGGCTGGGGTCATAGACACTAATGAGAAGGTCCTTTCGATTGTTCTAATTGATCTTCTGATGACTCGATGCTTCCTTGTTGCCGCTTTGTTGCTTGGCCGTGATGGTTGACAACAATTGCTTTTGATCAATATTTGTGGGATGGTTGTATCCCTTATTAGTTTTGATGTGGCTTTGGAGAGGTGTTTTTTGCATAAATGAGGCATAAGAAATAATAAATAAATAAATGAAAGATAAGGCTAGGTGTTAAGTGGGTAAGGATTGAATGGATTTGGCCGAGAAAAGCAGTTGTGGGCTTAAAAACCCAGACCGGTAGGGTTCGCGTCAGCTTAGATGGACTGGACACTTTTACTCGATTCGATTTTGCTTTTGTTAATATTAACAAATTACAAGAAAAAAACTCATACTAAAAACTGCTGTAGCTATTGGATATGCTTGCAGTTACATCTTCTCGAAGATTGAACCAGTGGCGTGTCATGTTTTGGCAGGGATTAATGCCGTTGACGTTGCTGGCCATTTGTGTTAAGTGCCATGGCAGAATCACTGCACTTCCTCGTACACACGCTGCAAATATTGGAGAAGGCTGGGGTCATAAACACTAATGAGAAGGTCCTTTCGATTGTTCTAATTGATCTTCTGATGACTATATGCTACCTTGTTGCCGCTTTGTTGCTTGGCCGTCATGGTTGACACCAATTGGTTTTCATCAATATTTGTGGGATGGTTGTATCCCTTATTAGTTTTGATGTGGCTTTGGAGAGGTGTTTTTTTGCATAAATGGGGCATAAGAAATAATAAATAAATAAATAAAAGATAAGGCTAGGTGTTAAGTGGGTAAGGATTGAATGGATTTTGCCGAGAAAAGCGCTAGGGCTTAAAAACCCAGACTGGTAGGGTTCAAGCTACCTGATGGACTGGACACTTTTACTCGATTCGAGTTTTCTTTTGTTAATATTAACAAATTACAAGAAAAAAACTCATAATAAAAACTGCTGTAGCTATTGGATATGCTTGCAGTTACATCTTCTCGAAGATTGAACAAGTGGAGTGTCATGTTTTGGCAGGGATTAATGCCGTTGACGTTGCTGGCCATTTGTGTTAAGTGCCATGGCAGAATCACTGCACTTCCTCGTATACACGCCGCAAATATTGGAGAAGGCTAGGGTCATAAACACTAATGAGAAGGTCCTTTCGATTGTTCTAATTGATCTTCTGATGACTATATGCTTCCTTGTTGCCGCTTTGTTGCTTGGCCATGATGGTTCACAACAATTGCTTTTGATCAATATTTGTGGGATGGTTGTATCCCTTATTAGTTTTGATGTGGCTTTGGAGAGGTGTTTTTTTGCATAAAAGAGGCATAAGAAATAATAAATAAATAAATAAAAGATAAGGCTAGGTGTTAAGTGGGTAAGGATTTAATGGATTTGGCCGAGAAAAGCAGTTGTGGGCTTAAAAACCCAGACCGGTAGGGTTCGCGTCATCTTAGATGGACTGGACACTTTTACTCGATTCGATTTTGCTTTTGTTAATATTACAAATTACAAGAAAAAAACTCATAATAAAAACTGCTGTAGCTATTGGATATGCTTGCAGTTACATCTTCTCGAAGATTGAACAAGTGGCGTGTCATGTTTTGGCAGGGATTAATGCCGTTGACGTTGCTGGCCATTTGTGTTAAGTGCCATGGCAGAATCACTGCACTTCCTCGTATACACGCTGCAACATCCTATAGCTGGGGTCATAAACACCATGAGAAGGTCCTTTCGATTGTTCTAATTGATCTTCCTCGATGACTATATGCTTCCTTGTTGCCGCTTTGTTGCTTGGCCGTGATGGTTGACAACAATTGCTTTTGATCAATATTTGTGGGATGGTTGTATCCCTTATTAGTTTTGATGTGGCTTGGAGAGGTAAGGTTTTTTTTGCATAAATGAGGCATAAGAAATAATAAATAAATAAATAAAAGATAAGGCCAGGTGTTAAGTGGGTAAGGATTGAATGGATTTGGCCGAGAAAAGCAGTTGTGGGCTTAAAAACCCGGACCGGTAGGGTTCACGTCATCTTAGATGGACTGGACACTTTTACTCGATTCGATTTTCCTTTTGTTAATATTAACAAATTACAAGAAAAAAACTCATAATAAAAACTGCTGTAGCTATTGGATATGCTTGCAGTTACATATTCTCGAAGATTGAACAAGTGGCGTGTCATGTTTTGGCAGGGATTAATGCCGTTGACGTTGCTGGCCATTTGTGTTAAGTGCCATGGCAGAATCACTGCACTTCCTCGTATACACGCTGCAAATATTGGAGAAGGCTGGGGTCATAAACGCTGATGAGAAGGTCCTTTCGATTGTTCTAATTGATCTTCTGATGACTATATGCTTCCTTGTTGCCGCTTTGTTGCTTGGCCATGATGGTTCACAACAATTGCTTTTGATCAATATTTGTGGGATGGTTGTATCCCTTATTAGTTTTGATGTGGCTTGAGAGTGTTTTTTTGCATAAAAGGGGCATAAGAAATAAATAAATAAATAAAAGATAAGGCTAGGTGTTAAGTGGTATGATTTAATGATTTGGCCGAGAAAAGCAACAGGCTTAAAAACCTGCATCTAGAGGGGTTCGCGCCATCTTAGATGGACTGGACACTTTTACTCGATTCGATTTTGCTTACACATTACAAATTACAAGAAAATCATAATAAAAACTGCTGTAGCTATTGGATATGCTTGCGCTACATCTTCTCGAAGATTGAACAAGTGGCGTGTCATGTTTCAAGGTGTGGATTAATGCCGCTTGACGCTTGCTGGCCATTTCCAGGCTAAGTGGCCATGGCAGAATCACTGCACTCCCTCGTACACACGCTGCAAATATTTGAGAAGGGCTGGGGTCATAAACACTAATGAGAAGGTCCTTTCGATTGTTCTAATTGATCTTCTGATGACTATATGCTTCCTTGTTGCCGCTTTGTTGCTTGGCCGTGATGGTTGACAACAATTGCTTTTGATCAATATTTGTGGGATGGTTGTATCCCTTATTAGTTTTGATGTGGCTTTGGAGAGGTGTTTTTTGCATAAATGAGGCATAAGAAATAATAAATAAATAAATGAAAGATAAGGCTAGGTGTTAAGTGGGTAAGGATTGAATGGATTTGGCCGAGAAAAGCAGTTGTGGGCTTAAAAACCCAGACCGGTAGGGTTCGCGTCAGCTTAGATGGACTGGACACTTTTACTCGATTCGATTTTGCTTTTGTTAATATTAACAAATTACAAGAAAAAAACTCATAAAAAAAACTGCTGTAGCTATTGGATATGCTTGCAGCTACATCTTCTCGAAGATTGAACCCGTGGCGTGTCATGTTTTGGGAGGGACTAATGCCGTTGACGTTGCTGGCCATTTGTGTTAAGTGCCATGGCAGAATCACTGCACTTCCTCGTATACACGCTGCAAATATTGGAGAAGGCTGGGGTCATAAACACTAATGAGAAGGTCCTTTCGATTGTTCTAATTGATCTTCTGATGACAATATGCTTCCTTGTTGCCGCTTTGTTGCTTGGCCATGATGGTTGACAACAATTGCTTTTGATCAATATTTGTGGGATGGTTGTATCCCTTATTAGTTTTGATGTGGCTTTGGAGAGGTGTTTTTTTTGCATAAAAGAGGCATAAGAAATAATAAATAAATAAATAAAAGATAAGGC
>JAOPUP010000341.1:0-28568 GCA_026873135.1 Eucalyptus urophylla | reverse complement strand
TGTTTATGACCCCAGCCTTCTCAAATATTTGCAGCGTGTATACGAGGAAGTGCAGTGATTCTGCCATGGCACTTAACACAAATGGCCAGCAACGTCAACGGCATTAATCCCTGCCAAAACATGACACGCCACTTGTTCAATCTTCGAGAAGGTGTAACTACAAGCATATCCAATAGCTACAGCAGTTTTTATTATGAGTTTTTTTCTTGTAATTTGTTAACATTAACAAAAGCAAAATCGAATCGAGTAAAAGTGTCCAGTCCATCTAAGATGACGCGAACCCTACCGGTCTGGGTTTTTAAGCCCACAACTGCTTTTCTCGGCCAAATCCATTCAATCCTTACCCACTTAACACCTAGCCTTATCTTTCATTTATTTATTTATTATTTCTTATGCCTCATTTATGCAAAAAAACACCTCTCCAAAGCCACATCAAAACTAATAAGGGATACAACCATCCCACAAATATTGATCAAAAGCAATTGTTGCCAACCATCACGGCCAAGCAACAAAGCGGCAACAAGGAAGCATATAGTCATCAGAAGATCAATTAGAACAATCGAAAGGACCTTCTCATTAGTGTTTATGCCCCAGCCTTGTCCAATATTTGCAGCGTGTATACGAGGAAGTGCAGTGATTCTGGCATGGCACTTAACATAAATGGCCAGCAACGTCAACGGCATTAATCCCTGCCAAAACATGACACGCCACTTGTTCAATCTTCGAGAAGATGTAACTGCAAGCATATCCAATAGCTACAGCAGTTTTTATTATGAGTTTTTTTCTTGTAATTTGTTAATATTAACAAAAGCAAAATCGAATCGAGAAAAAGTGTCCAGTCCATCTAAGATGACGCGAACCCTACAGGTCTCTGTTTTTAAGCCCACAACTGCTTTTCTCGGCCAAATCCATTCAATCCTTACCCACTTAACACCTGGCCTTATCTTTTATTTATTTATTTATTATTTCTTATGCCTCATTTATGCAAAAAAACACCTCTCCAAAGCCACATCAAAACTAATAAGGGATACAACCATCCCACAAATATTGATCAAAAGCCATTGTTGTCAACCATCACGGCCAAGCAACAAAGCGGCAACAAGGAAGCATATAGTCATCAGAAGATCAATTAGAACAAACGAAAGGACCTTCTCATTAGTGTTTATGACCCCAGCCTTCTCCAATATTTGCAGCGTGTATACGAGGAAGTGCAGTGATTCTGGCATGGCACTTAACACAAATGGCCAGCAACGTCAACGGCATTAATCCCTGCCAAAACATGACACGCCACTTGTTCAATCTTCGAGAAGATGTAACTGCAAGCATATCCAATAGCTACAGCAGTTTTTGTTATGAGTTTTTTTCTTGTAATATGTTAATATTAACAAAAGCAAAATCGAATTGAGTAAAAGTGTCCAGTCCATCTAAGATGACGCGAACCCTACCGGTTTGGGTTTTTAAGCCCACAACTACTTTTCTCGGCAAAATCCATTCAATCCTTACCCACTTAACACCTAGCCTTATCTTTTATTTAGTTATTTATTATTTTTTATGCCTCATTTATGCAAAAAAACACCTACCCAACGCCACATCAAAACTAATAAGGGATACAACCATCCCACAAATATTGATCAAAAGCAATTGTTGTCAACCATCACGGCCAAACAACAAAGCGGCAACAAGGAAGCATATAGTCATCAGAACATCAATTAGAACAATCGAAAGGACCTTCTCATTAGTGTTTATGACCCCAGCCTTCTCCAATATTTGCAGCGTGTATACGAGGAAGTGCAGTGATTCTGGCATGGCACTTAACACAAATGGCCAGCAACGTCAACGGCATTAATCCCTGCCAAAACATGACACGCCACTTGTTCAATCTTCGAGAAGATGTAACTGCAAGCATATCCAATAGCCACAGCAGTTTTTATTATGAGTTTTTTTCTTGTAATTTGTTAATATTAACAAAAGCATAATCGAATCGAGTAAAAGTGTCCAGTCCATCTAAGATGACGCGAACCCTACCGGTCTGGGTTTTTAAGCCCAGAACTGCTTTTCTCGGCCAAATCCATTCAATCCTTACCCACTTAACACCTAGCCTTATCTTTTATTTATTTATTTATTATTTCTTATGCCTCATTTATGCAAAAAAACACCTATCCAACGCCACATCAAAACTAATAAGGGATACAACCATCCCACAAATATTGATCAAAAGCAATTGTTGTCAACCATCACGGCCAAGCAACAAAGCGGCAACAAGGAAGCATATAGTCATCAGAAGATCAATTAGAACAATCGAAAGGGCCTTCTCATTAGTGTTTATGACCCCAGCCTTCTCCAATATTTGCAACGTGTATACGAGGAAGTGCAGTGATTCTGTCATGGCACTTAACACAAATGGCCAGGAACGTCAACGGCATTAATCCCTGCCAAAACATGACACGCCACTTGTTCAAACTTCGAAAAGATGTAACTGTAAGCATATCCAATAGCTACAGCAGTTTTTATTATGAGTTTTTTTCTTGTAATTTGTTAATATTAACAAAAGCAAAATCGAATCGAGAAAAAGTGTCCAGTCCATCTAAGATGACGCGAACCCTACCGGTCTGGGTTTTTAAGCCCACAACTGCTTTTCTCGGCCAAATCCATTCAATCCTTACCCGCTTAACACCTGGCCTTATCTTTTATTTACTTATTTATTATTTCTTATGCCTCATTTATGCAAAAAAACACCTCTCCAAAGCCACATCAAAACTAATAAGGGATACAACCATCCCACAAATATTGATCAAAAGCAATTGTTGTCAACCATCACGGCCAAGCAACAAAGCGGCAACAAGGGAGCATATAGTCATCAGAAGATCAATTAGAACAATCGAAAGGACCTTCGCATTAGTGTTTATGACCCCAGCCTTCTCCAATATTTGCAGCGTGTATACGAGGAAGTGCAGTGATTCTGCCATGGCACTTAACACAAATGGCCAGCAACGTCAACGGCATTAATCCCTGCCAAAACATGACACGCCACTTGTTCAATCTTCGAGAAGGTGTAACTACAAGCATATCCAATAGCTACAGCAGTTTTTATTATGAGTTTTTTTCTTGTAATTTGTTAACATTAACAAAAGCAAAATCGAATCGAGTAAAAGTGTCCAGTCCATCTAAGATGACGCGAACCCTACCGGTCTGGGTTTTTAAGCCCACAACTGCTTTTCTAGGCCAAATCCATTCAATCCTTACCCACTTAACACCTAGCCTTATCTTTTATTTATTTATTTATTATTTATGCCTCATTTATGCAAACACCTCTCCAAAGCCACATCAAAACTAATAAGGGATACAACCATCCCACAAATATTGATCAAAAGCAATTGTTGTCAACCATCACGGCCAAGCAACAAAGCGGCAACAAGGAAGCGTATAGTCATCAGAAGATCAATTAGAACAATCGAAAGGACCTTCTCATTAGTGTTTACGACCCCAGCCTTCTCCAATATTTGCAGCGTGTATACGAGGAAGTGCAGTGATTCTGCCATGGCACTTAACACAAATGGCCAGCAACGTCAACGGCATTAATCCCTGCCAAAACATGACACGCCACTTGTTCAATCTTCGAGAAGGTGTAACTGCAAGCATATCCAATAGCTACAGCAGTTTTTATTATGAGTTTTTTTCTTGAAATTTGTTAATATTAACAAAAGCAAAATCGAATCGAGTAAAAGTGTCCAGTCCATCTAAGATGACGCGAACCCTACCGGTCTGGGTTTTTAAGCCCACAACTGCTTTTCTCGGCCAAATCCATTCAATCCTCACCCACTTAACACCTGGCCTTATCTTTTCTTTATTTATTTATTATTTCTTATGCCTCATTTATGCGAAAAAACACCTCTCCAAAGCCACATCATAACTAATACGGGATACAACCATCCAACAAATATTGATCAAAAGCAATTGTTGTCAACCATCACGGCCAAGCAACAAAGCGGCAACAAGGAAGCATATAGTCATCAGAAGATCAATTAGAACAATCGAGAGGACCTTCTCATTAGTGTTTATGACCCCAGCCTTCTCCAATTTTTGCAGCGTGTATACGAGGAAGTGCAGTGATTCTGGCATGGCACTTAACACAAATGGCCAGCAACGTCAACGGCATTAATCCCCGCCAAAACATGACACGCCACTTGTTCAATCTTCGAGAAGATGTAACTGCAAGCATATCCAATAGCTACAGCAGTTTTTATTATGAGTTTTTTTCTTGTAAATTATTAATATTAACAAAAGCAAAATCAAATCGAGTAAAAGTGTCTAGTCCATCTAAGATGACGCGAACCCTACCGGTCTGGGTTTTTAAGCCCACAACTGCTTTTCTCGGCCAAATCCATTCAATCCTTACCCACTTAACACCTGGCCTTATCTTTTATTTATTTATTTATTATTTCTTATGCCTCATTTATGCAAAAAAACACCTATCCAAAGCCACATCAAAACTAATAAGGGATACAACCATCCCACAAATATTGATCAAAAGCAATTCTTGTCAACCACCACGGCCAAGCAACAAAGCGGCAACAAGGAAGCATATAGTCATCAGAAGATCAATTAGAACAATCGAAAGGACCTTCTCATTAGTGTTTATGACCCCAGCCTTCTCCAATATTTGCAGCGTGTATACGAGGAAATGCAGTGATTCTGCCATGGCACTAAACACAAATGGCCAGCAACGTCAACGGCATTAATCCCTGCCAAAACATGACACGCCACTTGTTCAATCTTCGAGAAGATGTAACTGCAACCATATCTAATAGCTACAGCAGTTTTTGTTATGAGTTTTTTTCTTGTAATTTGTTAATATTAACAAAAGCAAAATCGAATCGAGTAAAAGTGTCCAGTCCATCTAAGATGACGCGAACCCTACCGGTCTTGGTTTTTAAGCCCACAACTGCTTTTCTCGGCCAAATCCATTCAATCCTTACCCACTTAACACTGCCTTATCTTTTATTTATTTATTTATTATTTCTTATGCCTCGTTTATGCAAAAAAACACCTATCCAACGCCACATCAAAACTAATAAGGGATACAACCATCCCACAAATATTGATCAAAAGCAATTGTTGTCAACCATCACGGCCAAGCAACATAGCGGCAACAAGGAAGCATATAGTCATCAAAAGATCAATTAGAACAATCGAAAGGACCTTCTCATTAGTGTTTATGACCCCAGCCTTCTCCAATATTTGCAGCGTGTATACGAGGAAGTGCAGTGATTCTGCCATGGCACTTAAGACAAATGGCCAGCAACGTCAACGGCATTAATCCCTGCCAAAACATGACACGCCACTGGTTCAATCTTCGAGAAGATGTAACTGCATGCATATCCAATAGCTACAGCAGTTTTTATTATCAGTTTTTTCTTGTAATTTGTTAATATTAACTAAAGCAAAAATCGGGCTCAAGTAAGTGTCAGTCCATCTAAGATGGCCTTGAACCCTACGGTCTGGGTTTTAAGCCCACAAGCGCTTTTACCGGCCAAAATCCCTTACCCATAACACCTTATCTTTTATTTATTTATTTATTATTTCTTATGCCTCATTTATGCAAAGCAGCCTCTCCAAGCCACATCAAAACTAATACGGGATGCAACCATCCACAAATGATCAAAAGCAATTGTTGTCAACCATCACGGCGAAACAACAAAGCGGCAACAAGAGGAAGCATATAGTCATCGGAGAAGATCAATTAGAACAATAAAAGGACCTTCTCATTAGTGTTTATGACCCCAGCCTTCTCCAATATTTGCAGCGTGTATACGAGGAAGTGCAGTGATTACGCCATGGCATAACACAAATGACCCAGCAACGTCGATGGCATTAATCCACAACAAAACATGACACGCCACTTGTTCAATCTTCGAAAAGTTATGTACCAAGCATATCCAACTAGCTACAGCAGTTTTTGTTATGAGTTTTTCTTATGTATGTTAATATTAACAAAAGCAAAATCGAATTAATTAAGTGTCGATCCATCTAAGATAGTGCCGAACCTACAGTGCGGGTTTTCAGCCCACAACTACATTTCTCGGCAAAATCCGATAATCCTTACCCACTTAACACCTAGCCTTATCTTTTATTTATTTATTTATTATTTCTTATGCCTCATTGTAAAAAAACACCTATCCAAAGCCACATCAAAACTAATAAAGGATACAACCATCCCACAAATATTGATCAAAGCAATTCTTGCTCAACCACCACTGACCAAGCAACAAAGCGGCAACAAGGAAGCATATAGTCATCAGATCAGTGCGAAAGGACCTTCTCATTAGTGTTTATGACCCCAGCCTTCTCCAATATTTGCAGCGTGTATACGAGAAATACGGTGGTCTGCCATGGCACTAAACACAAATGGCCCAGCAACGTCAACGGCATTAATCTGCAAAACATGACACGCCACTTGTTCAATCTTCGAAGATGTAACTACAAGCATATCCAATAGCTACAGCAGTTTTTGTTATGAGTTTTGTATGGTATATTAACAAAAGTAAATCGAACAGACAAAAGTGTCAGTCCATCTAAGATGTGGCAACCCTACAGTCTTGGTTTTAAGCCCTGGCCCTTTCTCGGCCAAATCCATTCAATCCTTACCCGCCCAACTTTTTGGCCTTATCTTTTATTTATTTATTTATTACTGCCTTCTCATTTATGCAAAAAACACCTATCAACGCCACATCAAAACTAATAAGGATACAACCATCCACAAATATTGATCAAAAGCAATTGTTGTCAGCCATCATGACCAAGCAACAAAGCGGCAACAAGGAAACATATAGTCATCAGAAGATCAATTAGAACAATCGAAAGGACCTTCTCGTGTGTTTATGACTGACCTTCTCCAATATTTGCAAGCATTGTCTGAGGAAGTGCAGTGATTCTGTCATGGCACTTAACACAAATGGCCAGCAACGTCAACGCGCTGTCTGCAAAACATGACCACGCCACTTGTTCAATGTTGAAAAGATGCTTGCAAGCATATTCAATATTTATGGTTTTTATTATGAGTTTTTTCTTGTAATTTGTTAATATTAACAAAAGCAAAATCGAATCGAGTAAAAGTGTCCAGTCCACCTAAGATGACGCGAACCCTACCGGTCTGGGTTTTTAAGCCCACAACTGCTTTTCTCGGCCAAATCCATTCAATCCTTACCCACTTAACACCTGGCCTTATCTTTTATTTATTTATTTATTATTTCTTATGCCTCATTTATGCAAAAAAACACCTATCCAACGCCACATCAAAACTAATAAGGGATACAACCATCCCACAAATATTGATCAAAAGCAATTGTTGTCAACCATCACGGCCAAGCAACTAAGCGGCAACAAGGAAGCATATAGTCATCAGAAGATCAATTAGAACAATCGAAAGGACCTTCTCATTAGTGTTTATGACCCCAGCCTTCTCCAATATTTGCAGCGTGTATACGAGGAAGTGCAGTGATTCTGCCATGGCACTTAACACAAATGGCCAGCAACGTCAACGGCATTAATCCCTGCTAAAACATGACACGCCACTTGTTCAATCTTCGAGAAGTTTTAACTGCAAGCATATCCAATAGCTACAGAAGTTTTTATTATGACTTTTTTTCTTGTAGTTTGTTAATATTAACAAAAGCAAAATCGAATCGAGAAAAAGTGTCCAGTCCATCTAAGATGACGCGAACCCTACCGGTCTGGGTTTTTAAGCCCACAACTGCTTTTCTCGGCCAAATCCATTCAATCCTTACCCACTTAACACCTGGCCTTATCTTTTATTTATTTATTTATTATTTCTTATGCCTCATTTATGCAAAAAAACACCTATCCAAAGCCACATCAAAACTAATAAGGGATACAACCATCCCACAAATATTGATCAAAAGCAATTCTTGTCAACCACCACGGCCAAGCAACAAAGCGGCAACAAGGAAGCATATAGTCATCAGAAGATCAATTAGAACAATCGAAAGGACCTTCTCATTAGTGTTTATGACCCCAGCCTTCTCCAATATTTGCAGCGTGTATACGAGGAAATGCAGTGATTCTGCCATGGCACTAAACACAAATGGCCAGCAACGTCAACGGCATTAATCCCTGCCAAAACATGACACGCCACTTGTTCAATCTTCGAGAAGATGTAACTGCAACCATATCTAATAGCTACAGCAGTTTTTGTTATGAGTTTTTTTCTTGTAATTTGTTAATATTAACAAAAGCAAAATCGAATCGAGTAAAAGTGTCCAGTCCATCTAAGATGACGCGAACCCTACCGGTCTTGGTTTTTAAGCCCACAACTGCTTTTCTCGGCCAAATCCATTCAATCCTTACCCACTTAACACCTGGCCTTATCTTTTATTTATTTATTTATTATTTCTTATGCCTCATTTATGCAAAAAAACACCTCTCCAAAGCCACATGAAAACTAATACGGGATACAACCATCCCACAAATATTGATCAAAGGCAATTGTTGTCAACCATCACGGCCAAGCAACAAAGCGGCAACAAGGAAGGATATAGTCATCAGAAGATCAATTAGAACAATCGAAAGGACCTTCTCATTAGTGTTTATGACCCCAGCCTTCTCCAATATTTGCAGCGTATATACGAGGAAGTGCAGTGATTCTGCCATGGCACTTAACACAAATGGCCAGCAACGTCAACGGCATTAATCCCTGCCAAAACATGACACGCCACTTGTTCAACCTTCGAGAAGATGTAACTGCAAGCATCTCCAATAGCTACAGCAGTTTTTATTATGAGTTTTTTTCTTGTAATTTGTTAATATTAACAAAAGCAAAATCGAATCGAGTAAAAGTGTCCAGTCCATCTAAGATGACGCGAACCCCTACAAGTGCAGGTTTAAGCCCACAAGCTGCTTTCTCGGCCAAATCATTCAATCACTTACCCACTTAACACCTAGCCTTATGTTTTCATTTATTTATTTATTATTTCTTATATCATTTATACAAAAAAGCCTCTCCAAAGCCACACATCAAAACTAATACGGGATACGACCATCCCACAAATATTGATCAAAGCAATTGTTGTCAACCATCACGGCCAAGCAGCAAGCGGCAGCAAGGGAAGCATATAGTCATCGGAAGATCAATTAGTACACGAAAGGACCTTCTCATTAGTGTTATGGCCCGATATGCCAATATTTGCGCGTGTATACGAGGAAATGCGGTGATTACGCGTTGCACTTAACACAAATGGCCAGCAACGTCAATGGCATTAATCCTGCCAAAACATGACACGCCACTTGTTCAATCTTGAAGATGTAAGCGCAAGCATATCCAATAGCTACAGAGTTTTGTTATGAGTTTTTTTCTTGTAATTTGTTAATATTAACAAAAGCAAAAATCGATCGAGTAAAGTGTCGATCCATCTAAGATGGCGAACCTACTGAGTCACGGGCTTTTAAGCCCACAAGCCCCTTTCTCGGCCAAATCCATTCAATCCTTACCCACTTAACACAGCCTTATATCTTTTATTTATTTATTTATTTCTTCGATGCCTCATTTTGTAAAAAAAAACACCTCTCCAAAGCCACATCAAAACTAATAAGGATACAACCATCCACAAATATTGATCAAAAGCAATGTTGTCAACCATCACGGCCAAGCAACAAAGCGGCAACAAGGAAGCATATAGTCATGGAAGATCAATTAGAACAATCGAAAGGACCTCTCATGAGTGTTTATGACCCCTGACCTTCTCCAATATTTGCCGGCGTGTATACGGGAAGTGCGGTGATTCGCGCATGGCACTAACACAAATGGCCAGCAACGTCAGCGGCATTAATGCCAAAACATGACCGCCACTTGTTCAATCTTCTTGAAGATGTAAAAGCACAGCATATCCAATAGCCAGTTTTCATTATGAGTTTTTCTTGTAATTTGTTAATATTAACAAAGCAAAATCGGAATCAGAAATAAAAGTGTCATCCATCTAAGATGGCCTTGAACCCTACCAGTCTAGGTTTTAAGCCCACAAGCTTTGCTTTTGCTCGTAAATCCATTCAATCCTTACCACTTAACACCTAGCCTTATGTTTTATTTATTTATTTATTATTTCTTATGCCTCATTTATGCAAAAAGCCTCTCCAAAGCACATCAAAAGCTAATGCGGGATGCAACCATCCCACAAATATTGATCAAAAGCAATTGTTGTCAACCATCACGGCCAAGCAACAAAGCGGCAACAAGGAAACGCATATAGTCATCAGAAGATCAGAGAACAATCGAAAGGACCTTCTCATTAGTGTTTATGACCCCACCTTCTCAATATTTGCAGCGTGTATACAGGAAGTGCGGTGGCCCTGCACTTAACACAAATGGCCACCAACGTCAATGGCATTAATCCTGCCCAAAACATGACACGCCACTTGTTCAATCTTCGAGAAGATGTAGCGCAAGCATATCCAATAGCTACAGCAGTTTTTTATGAGTTTTTCTTGTAATTTGTTAATATTAACAAAAGCAAAATCGCTCGAGTAAAAGTGTCAGTCCATCTAAGATGGCGCGAACCCTCTTGTCTGGGTTTTTAAGCCCACAAGCTGCTTTCTCGGCCAAATCCATTCAATCCTTACCCACTTAACACCTAGCCTTATCTTTTATTTATTTATTTATTATTTCTTATGCCTCATTTATGCAAAAAAACACCTCTCCAAAGCCACATCAAAACTAATAGGGATACAACCATCCCACAAATATTGATCAAAAGCAATTTTTTGTCAACCATCACGGCCAAGCAACAAAAGCGGCAACAAGGAAGCATATAGTCATCGAGAAGATCAATTAGAACAATGAAAGGACCTTCTCATTAGTGTTTATGATTTAACGTTCTCCAATATTTGCAGCGTGTATACGAGGAAGTGCGGTGTTCTGCCATGGCACTTAAACACAAATGGCCGGCAAATCAGCGGCATTAATCTGCCAAAACATGACCGCCACTTGTTCAATCTTGAAAATGTATAGCGCAAGCATATCCAGTAAGCTACATGCGGTTTTTGTTATGATTTTTTCTTGTAATTTGTTAATGTTAACAAAAGCAAAAGTAATTGAGTAAAAGTGTCCAGTCCATCTAAGATGCCACTTGAACCACTATGATCTGGGTTTTAAGCCCACAACTGCTTTTCTCGGCCAAATCCATTCAATCCTTACCACTTAACACCTAGCCTTATCTTTATTTATTTATTTATTATTTCTTATGCCTCATTTATGCAAAAACCTATCAAAGCCACATCAAAACTAATAAGGGATATGACCATCCCACAAATATTGATCAAAAGCAATTCTTATCAACCACGGCGGCCAAGCAACAAGCGTATGAGAAGCATATAGTCCTTCGAGATCAATTAGAACAATCGAGACCTTCTCATTAGTGTTTATGACTGACCTTCTCCAATGTTGCAGCGTGTATACGAGGAAATGCAATGATTACTGCCGCTTAACACAAATGGCGACAGCGTCAACGGCATTAATCCTGCCAAAACATGACACGCCACTTGTTCAATCTTCGAGGAAGATGTAACGCGCACATATCCAATAGCTACTGACAGCGGTTTTTTCATTATGAGTTTTTTTCTTGTAATTGTTAATATTAACAAAAAGCAAAATCGGGCTCAAGTAAGTGTCAGTCCATCTAAGATGGCCTTGAACCCTACGGTCTGGGTTTTAAGCCCACAAGCGCTTTTACCGGCCAAAATCCCTTACCCATAACACCTTATCTTTTATTTATTTATTTATTATTTCTTATGCCTCATTTATGCAAAGCAGCCTCTCCAAGCCACATCAAAACTAATACGGGATGCAACCATCCACAAATGATCAAAAGCAATTGTTGTCAACCATCACGGCGAAACAACAAAGCGGCAACAAGAGGAAGCATATAGTCATCGGAGAAGATCAATTAGAACAATAAAAGGACCTTCTCATTAGTGTTTATGACCCCAGCCTTCTCCAATATTTGCAGCGTGTATACGAGGAAGTGCAGTGATTACGCCATGGCATAACACAAATGACCCAGCAACGTCGATGGCATTAATCCACAACAAAACATGACACGCCACTTGTTCAATCTTCGAAAAGTTATGTACCAAGCATATCCAACTAGCTACAGCAGTTTTTGTTATGAGTTTTTCTTATGTATGTTAATATTAACAAAAGCAAAATCGAATTAATTAAGTGTCGATCCATCTAAGATAGTGCCGAACCTACAGTGCGGGTTTTCAGCCCACAACTACATTTCTCGGCAAAATCCGATAATCCTTACCCACTTAACACCTAGCCTTATCTTTTATTTATTTATTTATTATTTCTTATGCCTCATTGTAAAAAAACACCTATCCAAAGCCACATCAAAACTAATAAAGGATACAACCATCCCACAAATATTGATCAAAGCAATTCTTGCTCAACCACCACTGACCAAGCAACAAAGCGGCAACAAGGAAGCATATAGTCATCAGATCAGTGCGAAAGGACCTTCTCATTAGTGTTTATGACCCCAGCCTTCTCCAATATTTGCAGCGTGTATACGAGAAATACGGTGGTCTGCCATGGCACTAAACACAAATGGCCCAGCAACGTCAACGGCATTAATCTGCAAAACATGACACGCCACTTGTTCAATCTTCGAAGATGTAACTACAAGCATATCCAATAGCTACAGCAGTTTTTGTTATGAGTTTTGTATGGTATATTAACAAAAGTAAATCGAACAGACAAAAGTGTCAGTCCATCTAAGATGTGGCAACCCTACAGTCTTGGTTTTAAGCCCTGGCCCTTTCTCGGCCAAATCCATTCAATCCTTACCCGCCCAACTTTTTGGCCTTATCTTTTATTTATTTATTTATTACTGCCTTCTCATTTATGCAAAAAACACCTATCAACGCCACATCAAAACTAATAAGGATACAACCATCCACAAATATTGATCAAAAGCAATTGTTGTCAGCCATCATGACCAAGCAACAAAGCGGCAACAAGGAAACATATAGTCATCAGAAGATCAATTAGAACAATCGAAAGGACCTTCTCGTGTGTTTATGACTGACCTTCTCCAATATTTGCAAGCATTGTCTGAGGAAGTGCAGTGATTCTGTCATGGCACTTAACACAAATGGCCAGCAACGTCAACGCGCTGTCTGCAAAACATGACCACGCCACTTGTTCAATGTTGAAAAGATGCTTGCAAGCATATTCAATATTTATGGTTTTTATTATGAGTTTTTTCTTGTAATTTGTTAATATTAACAAAAGCAAATCGAATCAAATTAAAAGTGTCGAGTCCATCTAAGATAATGTGAACCCTACTGATGCAGGTTTTTAAGCCCACAACTGCTTTTCTCGACCAAATCATTCAATCCTTACCACTTAACACCTGGCCTTATCTTTTATTTGTTATTTATTATTTCTTATGCCTCATTTATGCAAAAAAACACCTATCAACGCCACATCCAAAACTAATAGGGATACAACCATCCCACAAATATTGATCAAAAGCAATTGTTGTCAACCATCACTGACCAGCTTAACCAAGCGGCAACAAGAAACATATAGTCATCAGAAGATCAATTAGAACAATCGAAAGGACCTTCTCATTAGTGTTTATGACCCCAGCCTTCTCCAATATTTAGCGTGTATACGAGGGAAGTGCGGTGTTGTCCTTGGCATAGCACAAATGGCCAGCAACGTCCAGCGGCATTAATCCTGCCAAACATGACACGCCACTTGTTCAATCTTCGAAAAGATGCTAGCTGTAAGCATATCAATAGCCACAGCAGTTTTATTATGAGTTTTTCTTGTAATTTGTTAATATTAACAAAAGCAAAATCGAATCGAGTAAAAGTGTCCAGTCCATCTAAGATGACGCGAACCCTACCGGTCTGGGTTTTTAAGCCCACAACTGCTTTTCTCGGCCAAATCCATTCAATCCTTACCCACTTAACACCTAGCCTTATGTTTTATTTATTTATTTATTATTTCTTATGCCTCATTTATGCAAAAAAAGCCTCTCCAAAGCCACATCAAAACTAATACGGGATGCAACCATCCCACAAATATTGATCAAAAGCAATTGTTGTCAACCATCACGGCCAAGCAACAAAGCGGCAACAAGGAAGCATATAGTCATCAGAAGATCAATTAGTACAAACGAAAGGACCTTCTCATTAGTGTTTATGACCCCAGCCTTCGCCAATATTTGCAGCGTGTATACGAGGAAGTGCAGTGATTCTGCCGTTGCACTTAACACAAATGGCCAGCAACGTCAATGGCATTAATCCCTGCCAAAACATGACACGCCACTTGTTCAATCTTCGAGAAGATGTAACTGCAAGCATATCCAATAGCTACAGCAGTTTTTGTTATGAGTTTTTTTCTTGTAATTTGTTAATATTAACAAAAGGAAAATCGAATCGAGTAAAAGTGTCCAGTCCATCTAAGATGACGCGAACCCTACCGGTCTGGGCTTTTAAGCCCACAACTGCTTTTCTCGGCCAAATCCATTCAATCCTTACCCACTTAACACCTGGCCTTATCTTTTATTTATTTATTTATTATTTCCTTATGCCTCATTTATGCAAAAACCTATCAAAGCCACATCAAAACTAATAAGGGATATGACCATCCCACAAATATTGATCAAAAGCAATTCTTATCAACCACGGCGGCCAAGCAACAAGCGTATGAGAAGCATATAGTCCTTCGAGATCAATTAGAACAATCGAGACCTTCTCATTAGTGTTTATGACTGACCTTCTCCAATGTTGCAGCGTGTATACGAGGAAATGCAATGATTACTGCCGCTTAACACAAATGGCGACAGCGTCAACGGCATTAATCCTGCCAAAACATGACACGCCACTTGTTCAATCTTCGAGGAAGATGTAACGCGCACATATCCAATAGCTACTGACAGCGGTTTTTTCATTATGAGTTTTTTTCTTGTAATTGTTAATATTAACAAAAAGCAAAATCGGGCTCAAGTAAGTGTCAGTCCATCTAAGATGGCCTTGAACCCTACGGTCTGGGTTTTAAGCCCACAAGCGCTTTTACCGGCCAAAATCCCTTACCCATAACACCTTATCTTTTATTTATTTATTTATTATTTCTTATGCCTCATTTATGCAAAGCAGCCTCTCCAAGCCACATCAAAACTAATACGGGATGCAACCATCCACAAATGATCAAAAGCAATTGTTGTCAACCATCACGGCGAAACAACAAAGCGGCAACAAGAGGAAGCATATAGTCATCGGAGAAGATCAATTAGAACAATAAAAGGACCTTCTCATTAGTGTTTATGACCCCAGCCTTCTCCAATATTTGCAGCGTGTATACGAGGAAGTGCAGTGATTACGCCATGGCATAACACAAATGACCCAGCAACGTCGATGGCATTAATCCACAACAAAACATGACACGCCACTTGTTCAATCTTCGAAAAGTTATGTACCAAGCATATCCAACTAGCTACAGCAGTTTTTGTTATGAGTTTTTCTTATGTATGTTAATATTAACAAAAGCAAAATCGAATTAATTAAGTGTCGATCCATCTAAGATAGTGCCGAACCTACAGTGCGGGTTTTCAGCCCACAACTACATTTCTCGGCAAAATCCGATAATCCTTACCCACTTAACACCTAGCCTTATCTTTTATTTATTTATTTATTATTTCTTATGCCTCATTGTAAAAAAACACCTATCCAAAGCCACATCAAAACTAATAAAGGATACAACCATCCCACAAATATTGATCAAAGCAATTCTTGCTCAACCACCACTGACCAAGCAACAAAGCGGCAACAAGGAAGCATATAGTCATCAGATCAGTGCGAAAGGACCTTCTCATTAGTGTTTATGACCCCAGCCTTCTCCAATATTTGCAGCGTGTATACGAGAAATACGGTGGTCTGCCATGGCACTAAACACAAATGGCCCAGCAACGTCAACGGCATTAATCTGCAAAACATGACACGCCACTTGTTCAATCTTCGAAGATGTAACTACAAGCATATCCAATAGCTACAGCAGTTTTTGTTATGAGTTTTGTATGGTATATTAACAAAAGTAAATCGAACAGACAAAAGTGTCAGTCCATCTAAGATGTGGCAACCCTACAGTCTTGGTTTTAAGCCCTGGCCCTTTCTCGGCCAAATCCATTCAATCCTTACCCGCCCAACTTTTTGGCCTTATCTTTTATTTATTTATTTATTATTTCTTATGCCTCATTTATGCAAAAAAACACCTCTCCAAAGCCACATCAAAACTAATAAGGGATACAACCATCCCACAAATATTGATCAAAAGCAATTGTTTTCAACCATCACGGCCAAGCAACAAAGCGGCAACAAGGAAGCGTATAGTCATCAGAAGATCAATTAGAACAATCGAAAGGACCTTCTCATTAGTGTTTACGACCCCAGCCTTCTCCAATATTTGCAGCGTGTATACGAGGAAGTGCAGTGATTCTGCCATGGCACTTAACACAAATGGCCAGCAACGTCAACGGCATTAATCCCTGCCAAAACATGACACGCCACTTGTTCAATCTTCGAGAAGGTGTAACTGCAAGCATATCCAATAGCTACAGCAGTTTTTATTATGAGTTTTTTTCTTGAAATTTGTTAATATTAACAAAAGCAAAATCGAATCGAGTAAAAGTGTCCAGTCCATCTAAGATGACGCGAACCCTACCGGTCTGGGTTTTTAAGCCCAGAACTACTTTTCTCGGCCAAATCCATTCAATCCTTACCCGCTTAACACCTGGCCTTATCCTTTATTTACTTATTTATTATTTCTTATGCCTCATTTATGCAAAAAAACACCTATCCAAGGCCACATCAAAACTAATAAGGGATACAACCATCCCACAAATATTGATCAAAAGCAATTGTTGTCAACCATCACGGCCAAGCAACAAAGCGGCAACAAGGAAGCATATAGTCATCAGAAGATCAATTAGAACAATCGAAAGGACCTTCTCATTAGTGTTTATGACCCCAGCCTTCTCCAATATTTGCAGCGTGTATACGAGGAAGTGCAGTGATTCTGCCATGGCACTTAACACAAATGGCCAGCAACGTCAACGGCATTAATCCCTGCCAAAACATGACACGCCACTTGTTCAATCTTCGAGAAGATGTAACTGCAAGCATATCCAATAGCTACAGCAGTTTTTATTATGAGTTTTTTTCTTGTAATTTCTTAGTATTAACAAAAGCAAAATCGAATCGAGTAAAAGTGTCCAGTCCATCTAAGATGACGCGAACCCTACCGGTCTGAGTTTTTAAGCCCACAACTGCTTTTCTCGGCCAAATCCATTCAATCCTTACCCACTTAACACCTAGCCTTATCTTTTATTTATCTATTTATTATTTCTTATGCCTCATTTATGCAAAAAAACACCTCTCCAAAGCCACATCAAAACTAATAAGGGATACAACCATCCCACAAATATTGATCAAAAGCAATTGTTGTCAACCATCATGGCCAAGCAACAAAGCGGCAACAAGGAAGCATATAGTCATCAGAAGATCAATTAGAACAATCGAAAGGACCTTCTCATTAGTGTTTATGACCCTAGCCTTCTCCAATATTTGCAGCGTGTATACGAGGAAGTGCAGTGATTCTGCCATGGCACTTAACACAAATGGCCAGCAACGTCAACGGCATTAATCCCTGCCAAAACAGGACACGCCACTTGTTCAACCTTCGAGAAGATGTAACTGCAAGCATCTCCAATAGCTACAGCAGTTTTTATTAGGAGTTTTTTTCTTGTAATTTGTTAATATTAACAAAAGCAAAATCGAATCGAGTAAAAGTGTCCAGTCCATCTAAGATGACGCGAACCCTACCGGTCTGGGTTTTTAAGCCCACAACTGCTTTTCTTGGCCAAATCCATTCAATCCTTACCCACTTAACACCTGGCCTTATCTTTTATTTATTTATTTATTATTTCTTATGCCTCATTTATGCAAAAAAACACCTCTCCAAAGCCACATCAAATCTAATAAGGGATACAACCATCCCACAAATATTGATCAAAAGCAATTGTTGTCAACCATCACGGCCAAGCAACAAAGCGGCAACAAGGAAGCATATAGTCATCAGAAGATCAATTAGAACAATCGAAAGGACCTTCTCATTAGTGTTTATGACCCCAGCCTTCTCCAATATTTGCAGCGTGTATACGACGAAGTGCAGTGATTCTGCCATGGCACTCAACACAAATGGCCAGCAACGTCAACGGCATTAATCCCTGCCAAAACATGACACGCCACTTGTTCAATCTTCGAGAAGATGTAACTGCAAGCATATCCAATAGCTACAGCAGTTTTCATTATGAGTTTTTTTCTTGTAATTTGTTAATATTAACAAAAGCAAAATCGAATCGAGTAAAAGTGGTCCGATCCATCTAGATGGCGAACCCTACGGTCTGGGTTTTCGCCTGACTTCTTTTCTCGCCGCCATTCAATTCTTACTTAACACCTAGCCATATCTTTTATTTATTTATTTATTATTTCTTATGCCTCCTTTATGCAAAAAAAGACCTATCCAAAGCCACATCAAAACTAATAAGGGATACAACCATCCCACAAATATTGATCAAAAGCAATTCTTGTCCACCACGACGGCCAAGCAACAAAGCGGCAACAAGGAAGCATATAGTCATCAGAAGATCAATTAGAACAATCGAAAGGACCTTCTCATTAGTGTTTATGACCCCAGCCTTCTCCAATATTTGCAGCGTGTATACGAGGAAGTGCAGTGATTCTGCCATGGCACTCAACACAAATGGCCAGCAACGTCAACGGCATTAATCCCTGCCAAAACATGACACGCCACTTGTTCAATCTTAGAGAAGATGTAACTGCAAGCATATCCAATAGCTACAGCAGTTTTTATTATGAGTTTTTTTCTTGTAATTTGTTAATATTAACAAAAGCAAAATCGAATCGAGTAAAAGTGTCCAGTCCATCTAAGATGACGCGAACCCTACCGGTCTGGGTTTTTAAGCCCACAACTGCTTTTCTCGGCCAAATCCATTCAATCCTTACCCACTTAACACCTAGCCTTATCTTTTATTTATTTATTTATTATTTCTTATGCCTCATTTATGCAAAAAAACACCTCTCCAAAGCCACATCAAAACTAATAAGGGATACAACCATCCCACAAATATTGATCAAAAGCAATTGTTGTCAACCATCACGGCCAAGCAACAAAGCGGCAAAAAGGAAGCATATAGTCATCAGTAGATCAATGAGAACAATCGAAAGGACCTTCTCATTAGTGTTTATGACCCCAGCCTTCTCCAATATTTGCAGCATGTATACGAGGAAGTGCAGTGATTCTGCCATGGCACTTAACACAAATGGCCAGCAACGCCAACGGCATTAATCCCTACCAAAACATGACACCCCACTTGTTCAATCTTCGAGAAGATGTAACTGCAAACATATCCAATAGCTACAGCAGTTTTTATTATGAGTTTCTTTCTTGTAATTTGTTAATATTAACAAAAGCAAAATCGAATCGAGTAAAAGTGTCCAGTCCATCTAAGATGACGCGAACCCTACCGGTCTGGGTTTTTAAGCCCACAATTGCTTTTCTCGGCCAAATCCATTCAATCCTTACCCACTTAACACCTGGCCTTATCTTTTATTTATTTATTTATTATTTCTTATGCCTCATTTATGCAAAAAAACACCTATCCAACGCCACATCAAAACTAATAAGGGATACAACCATCCCACAAATATTGATCAAAAGCAATTGTTGTCAACCATCACGGCCAAGCAACAAAGCGGCAACAAGGAAGCATATAGTCATCACAAGATCAATTAGAACAATCGAAAGGGCCTTCTCATTAGTGTTTATGACCCCAGCCTTCTCCAATATTTGCAACGTGTATACGAGGAAGTGCAGTGATTCTGTCATGGCACTTAACACAAATGGCCAGGAACGTCAACGGCATTAATCCCTGCCAAAACATGACACGCCACTTGTTCAATCTTCGAAAAGATGTAACTGTAAGCATATCCAATAGCTACAGCAGTTTTTATTATGAGTTTTTTTCTTGTAATTTGTTAATATTAACAAAAGCAAAATCGAATCGAGAAAAAGTGTCCAGTCCATCTAAGATGACGCGAACCCTACCGGTCTGGGTTTTTAAGCCCACAACTGCTTTTCTCGGCCAAATCCATTCAATCCTTACCCGCTTAACACCTGGCCTTATCTTTTATTTATTTATTTATTTATTTCTTATGCCTCATTTATAAAAAACACCTCTCCAAAGCCACATCAAATCTAATAAGGGATACAACCATCCACAAATATTGATCAAAAGCAATTGTTGTCAACCATCACGGCCAAGCAACAAAGCGGCAAGGAAGCATATAGTCGCAGGAAGATCCAATTAGAACAATCGAAGGACCTTCTCATTGGTGTTTATGACCCCAGCCTTCTCAATATTTTACGGCGTGTATCACAAACAGTGCGGTGGTTCTATGTGGCACTCCAACACAAATGGAGCGCGTCAACGGCATTAATCCACCTTGAAACATGACACGCCCACTTGTTCAATCTTCGAGAAGATGTAAGCATGACATATCCAATAGCTACAGCAGTTTCATTATGATTTTCTTATAATTTATTAATATTAACAAAAGCAAAAATCGAATCGAGGTAAAGTGTCCGAGTCCATCTAAGATGACGCGAACCCTACAAGTGCAGGTTTAAGCCCACAAGCTGCTTTCTCGGCCAAATCATTCAATCACTTACCCACTTAACACCTAGCCTTATGTTTTCATTTATTTATTTATTATTTCTTATATCATTTATACAAAAAAGCCTCTCCAAAGCCACACATCAAAACTAATACGGGATACGACCATCCCACAAATATTGATCAAAGCAATTGTTGTCAACCATCACGGCCAAGCAGCAAGCGGCAGCAAGGGAAGCATATAGTCATCGGAAGATCAATTAGTACACGAAAGGACCTTCTCATTAGTGTTATGGCCCGATATGCCAATATTTGCGCGTGTATACGAGGAAATGCGGTGATTACGCGTTGCACTTAACACAAATGGCCAGCAACGTCAATGGCATTAATCCTGCCAAAACATGACACGCCACTTGTTCAATCTTGAAGATGTAAGCGCAAGCATATCCAATAGCTACAGAGTTTTGTTATGAGTTTTTTTCTTGTAATTTGTTAATATTAACAAAAGCAAAAATCGATCGAGTAAAGTGTCGATCCATCTAAGATGGCGAACCTACTGAGTCACGGGCTTTTAAGCCCACAAGCCCCTTTCTCGGCCAAATCCATTCAATCCTTACCCACTTAACACAGCCTTATATCTTTTATTTATTTATTATTTCTTATGCCTCATTTATGCAAAAAAACACCTCTCCAAAGCCACATCAAAACTAATAAGGGATACAACCATCCCACAAATATTGATCAAAAGCAATTGTTGTCAACCATCACGGCCAAGCAACTAAGCGGCAACAAGGGAGCATATAGTCATCAGAAGATCAATTAGAACAATCGAAAGGACCTTCGCATTAGTGTTTATGACCCCAGCCTTCTCCAATATTTGCAGCGTGTATACGAGGAAGTGCAGTGATTCTGCCATGGCACTTAACACAAATGGCCAGCAACGTCAATGGCATTAATCCCTGCCAAAACATGACACGCCACTTGTTCAATCTTCGAGAAGGTGTAACTGCAAGCATATCCAATAGCTACAGCAGTTTTTATTATGAGTTTTTTTCTTGTAATTTGTGAATATTAACAAAAGCAAAATCGAATCGAGAAAAAGTGTCCAGTCCATCTAAGATGACGCGAACCCTACCGGTCTGGGTTTTTAAGCCCACAACTGCTTTTCTCGGCCAAATCCATTCAATCCTTACCCGCTTAACACCTGGCCTTATCTTTTATTTACTTATTTATTATTTCTTATGCCTCATTTATGCAAAAAAACACCTCTCCAAAGCCACATCAAAACTAATAAGGGATACAACCATCCCACAAATATTGATCAAAAGCAATTGTTGTCAACCATCACGGCCAAGCAACAAAGCGGCAACAAGGAAGCACATAGTCATCAGAAGATCAATTAGAACAATCGAAAGGACCTTCTCATTAGTGTTTATGACCCCAGCCTTCTCCAATATTTGCAGCGTGTATACGAGGAAGTGCAGTGATTCTGCCATGGCACTTAACACAAATGGCCAGCAACGTCAACGGCATTAATCCCTGCCAAAACATGACACGCCACTTGTTCAATCTTCGAGACGATGTAACTGCAAGCATATCCAATAGCTACAGCAGTTTTTATTATGAGTTTTTTTCTTGTAATTTGTTAATATTAACAGCAAAAATCGACCGAAAAGTGTCCAGTCCATCTAAGATGACGCGAACCCTACCGGTCCGGGTTTTTAAGCCCACAATCGCTTTTTCTCGGCCAAACCATTCAATCCTTACCCACTTAACACGAGCCTTATCTTTTATTTATTTATTTATTATTTCTTATGCCTCATTTATGCAAAAAAACACCTCTCCAAAGCCACATCAAAACTAATACGGGATACAACCATCCCACCAATATTGATCAAAAGCAATTGTTGTCAACCATCACGGCCAAGCAACAAAGCGGCAACAAGGAAGCATATAGTCATCAGAAGATCAATTAGAACAAACGAAAGGACCTTCTCATTAGTGTTTATGACCCCAGCCTTCTCCAATATTTGCAGCGTGTATACGAGGAAGTGCAGTGATTCTGCCATGGCACTTAACACAAATGGCCAGCAACGTCAATGGCATTAATCCCTGCCAAAACATGACACGCCACTTGTTCAATCTTCGAAAAGTTGTAACTGCAAGCATATCCAATAGCTACAGCAGTTTTTGTTATGAGTTTTTTTCTTGTAATATGTTAATATTAACAAAAGCAAAATCGAATTGAGTAAAAGTGTCCAGTCCATCTAAGATGACGCGAACCCTACCGGTCTGGGTTTTTAAGCCCACAACTACATTTCTCGGCAAAATCCATTCAATCCTTACCCACTTAACACCTAGCCTTATCTTTTATTTATTTATTTAATTATTTCTTATGCCTCATTTATGCAAAAACCTATCAAAGCCACATCAAAACTAATAAGGGATATGACCATCCCACAAATATTGATCAAAAGCAATTCTTATCAACCACGGCGGCCAAGCAACAAGCGTATGAGAAGCATATAGTCCTTCGAGATCAATTAGAACAATCGAGACCTTCTCATTAGTGTTTATGACTGACCTTCTCCAATGTTGCAGCGTGTATACGAGGAAATGCAATGATTACTGCCGCTTAACACAAATGGCGACAGCGTCAACGGCATTAATCCTGCCAAAACATGACACGCCACTTGTTCAATCTTCGAGGAAGATGTAACGCGCACATATCCAATAGCTACTGACAGCGGTTTTTTCATTATGAGTTTTTTTCTTGTAATTGTTAATATTAACAAAAAGCAAAATCGGGCTCAAGTAAGTGTCAGTCCATCTAAGATGGCCTTGAACCCTACGGTCTGGGTTTTAAGCCCACAAGCGCTTTTACCGGCCAAAATCCCTTACCCATAACACCTTATCTTTTATTTATTTATTTATTATTTCTTATGCCTCATTTATGCAAAGCAGCCTCTCCAAGCCACATCAAAACTAATACGGGATGCAACCATCCACAAATGATCAAAAGCAATTGTTGTCAACCATCACGGCGAAACAACAAAGCGGCAACAAGAGGAAGCATATAGTCATCGGAGAAGATCAATTAGAACAATAAAAGGACCTTCTCATTAGTGTTTATGACCCCAGCCTTCTCCAATATTTGCAGCGTGTATACGAGGAAGTGCAGTGATTACGCCATGGCATAACACAAATGACCCAGCAACGTCGATGGCATTAATCCACAACAAAACATGACACGCCACTTGTTCAATCTTCGAAAAGTTATGTACCAAGCATATCCAACTAGCTACAGCAGTTTTTGTTATGAGTTTTTCTTATGTATGTTAATATTAACAAAAGCAAAATCGAATTAATTAAGTGTCGATCCATCTAAGATAGTGCCGAACCTACAGTGCGGGTTTTCAGCCCACAACTACATTTCTCGGCAAAATCCGATAATCCTTACCCACTTAACACCTAGCCTTATCTTTTATTTATTTATTTATTATTTCTTATGCCTCATTGTAAAAAAACACCTATCCAAAGCCACATCAAAACTAATAAAGGATACAACCATCCCACAAATATTGATCAAAGCAATTCTTGCTCAACCACCACTGACCAAGCAACAAAGCGGCAACAAGGAAGCATATAGTCATCAGATCAGTGCGAAAGGACCTTCTCATTAGTGTTTATGACCCCAGCCTTCTCCAATATTTGCAGCGTGTATACGAGGAAATGCAGTGATTCTGCCATGGCACTAAACACAAATGGCCAGCAACGTCAACGGCATTAATCCCTGCCAAAACATGACACGCCACTTGTTCAATCTTCGAGAAGATGTAACTGCAAGCATATCCAATAGCTACAGCAGTTTTTGTTATGAGTTTTTTTCTTGTAATTTGTTAATATTAACAAAAGTAAAATCGAATCGAGTAAAAGTGTCCAGTCCATCTAAGATGACGCGAACCCTACCGGTCTTGGTTTTTAAGCCCACAACTGCTTTTCTCGGCCAAATCCATTCAATCCTTACCCACTTAACACCTAGCCTTATCTTTTATTTATTTATTTACTATTTCTTATGCCTCATTTATGCAAAAAAACACCTATCCAACGCCACATCAAAACTAATAAGGGATACAACCATCCCACAAATATTGATCAAAAGCAATTGTTGTCAACCATCACGGCCAAGCAACAAAGCGGCAACAAGGAAGCATATAGTCATCACAAGATCAATTAGAACAATCGAAAGGACCTTCTCATTAGTGTTTATGACCCCAGCCTTCTCCAATATTTGCAACGTGTATACGAGGAAGTGCAGTGATTCTGTCATGGCACTTAACACAAATGGCCAGCAACGTCAACGGCATTAATCCCTGCCAAAACATGACACGCCACTTGTTCAATCTTCGAGAAGATGTAACTGCAAGCATATCCAATAGCTACAGCAGTTTTTATTATGAGTTTTTTCTTGTAATTTGTTAATATTAACAAAAGCAAAATCGAATCGAGTAAAAGTGTCCAGTCCATCTAAGATGACGCGAACCCTACCGGTCTGGGTTTTTAAGCCCACAACTGCTTTTCTCGGCCAAATCCATTCAATCCTTACCCACTTAACACCTGGGCTTATCTTTTATTTATTTATTTATTATTTCTTATGCCTCATTTATGCAAAAAAACACCTCTCCAAAGCCACATCAAAACTAATAGGGATACAACCATCCCACAAATATTGATCAAAAGCAATTGTTGTCAACCATCACGGCCAAGCAACAAAGCGGCAACAAGGAAGCATATAGTCATCAGAAGATCAATTAGAACAATCGAAAGGACCTTCTCATTAGTGTTTATGACCCCAGCCTTCTCCAATATTTGCAACGTGTATACGAGGAAGTGCAGTGATTCTGGCATGGCACTTAACACAAATGGCCAACAACGTCAACGGCATTAATCCCTGCCAAAACATGACACGCCACTTGTTCAATCTTCGAAAAGATGTAACTGCAAGCATATCCAATAGCCACAACAGTTTTTATTATGAGTTTTTTTCTTGTAATTTGTTAATATTAACAAAAGCAAAATCGAATCGAGTAAAAGTGTCCAGTCCATCTAAGATGACGCGAACCCTACCGGTCTGGGTTTTTAAGCCCACAACTGCTTTTCTCGGCCAAATCCATTCAATCCTTAACCACTTAACACCTAGCCTTATCTTTTATTTATTTATTTATTATTTCTTATGCCTCATTTATGCAAAAAAACACCTCTCCAAAGCCACATCAAAACTAATAAGGGATACAACCATCCCACAAATATTGATCAAAAGCAATTGTTGTCAACCATCACGGCCAAGCAACAAAGCGGCAACAAGGAAGCATATAGTCATCAGAAGATCAATTAGAACAATCGAAAGGACCTTCTCATTAGTGTTTATGACCCCAGCCTTCTCCAATATTTGCAGCGTGGATACGAGGAAGTGCAGTGATTCTGCCATGGCACTTAACACAAATGGCCAGCAACGTCAACGGCATTAATCCCTGCCAAAACATGACACGCCACTTGTTCGATCTTCGAGAAGATGTAACTGCAAGCATATCCAATAGCTACAGCAGTTTTTATTTTGAGTTTTTTTCATGTAATTTGTTAAGATTGACAAAAGCAAAATCGAATCGAGTAAAAGTGTCTAGTCCATCTAAGATGACGCGAACCCTACCGGTCTGGGTTTTTATGCCCACAACTGCTTTTCTCGGCCAAATCCATTCAATCCTTACCCACTTAACACCTGGCCTTATCTTTTATTTATTTATTTATTATTTCTTATGCCTCATTTATGCAAAAAAACACCTCTCCAAAGCCACATCAAATCTAATAAGGGATACAACCATCCCACAAATATTGATCAAAAGCAATTGTTGTCAACCATCACGGCCAAGCAACAAAGCGGCAACAAGGAAGCATATAGTCATCAGAAGATCAATTAGAACAATCGGAAGGACCTTCTCATTAGTGTTTATGACCCCAGCCTTCTCCAATATTTGCAGCGTGTATACGACGAAGTGCAGTGATTCTGCCATGGCACTTAACACAAATGGCCAGCAACGTCAATGGCATTAATCCCTGCCAAAACATGACACGCCACTTGTTCAATCTTCGAAAAGTTGTAACTGCAAGCATATCCAATAGCTACAGCAGTTTTTGTTATGAGTTTTTTTTCTTGTAATATGTTAATATTAACAAATGCAAAATCGAATTGAGTAAAAGTGTCCAGTCCATCTAAGATGACGCGAACCCTACCGGTCTGGGTTTTTAAGCCCACAACTACTTTTCTCGGCAAAATCCATTCAATTCTTACCCACTTAACACCTAGCCATATCTTTTATTTATTTATTTATTATTTCTTATGCCTCCTTTATGCAAAAAAAGACCTATCCAAAGCCACATCAAAACTAATAAGGGATACAACCATCCCACAAATATTGATCAAAAGCAATTCTTGTCCACCACGACGGCCAAGCAACAAAGCGGCAACAAGGAAGCATATAGTCATCAGAAGATCAATTAGAACAATCGAAAGGACCTTCTCATTAGTGTTTATGACCCCAGCCTTCTCCAATATTTGCAGCGTGTATACGAGGAAATGCAGTGATTCTGCCATGGCACTCAACACAAATGGCCAGCAACGTCAACGGCATTAATCCCTGCCAAAACATGACACGCCACTTGTTCAATCTTCGAGAAGATGTAACTGCAAGCATATCCAATAGCTACAGCAGTTTTTATTATGAGTTTTTTTCTTGTAATTTGTTAATATTAACAAAAGCAAAATCGAATCGAGTAAAAGTGTCTAGCCCATCTAAGATGACGCGAACCCTACCGGTCTGGGTTTTTAAGCCCACAACTGCTTTTCTCGGCCAAATCCATTCAATCCTTACCCACTTAACACCTGGCCTTATCTTTTATTTATTTATTATTATTTCTTATGCCTCATTTATGCAAAAAAACACCTCTCCAAAGCCACATCAAAACTAATAAGTGATACAACCATCCCACAAATATTGATCAAAAGCAATTGTTGTCAACCATCACGGCCAAGCAACAAAGCGGCAACAAGGAAGCATATAGTCATCAGTAGATCAATTAGAACAATCGAAAGGACCTTCTCATTAGTGTTTATGACCCCAGCCTTCTCCAATATTTGCAGCGTGTATACGAGGAAGTGCAGTGATTCTGGCATGGCACTTAACACAAATGGCCAGCAACGTCAACGGCATTAATCCCTGCCAAAACATGACACGCCACTTGTTCAATCTTCGAGAAGATGTAACTGCAAACATATCCAATAGCTACAGCAGTTTTTATTATGAGTTTCTTTCTTGTAATTTGTTAATATTAACAAAAGCAAAATCGAATCGAGTAAAAGTGTCCAGTCCATCTAAGATGACGCGAACCCTACCGGTCTGGGTTTTTAAGCCCACAATTGCTTTTCTCGGCCAAATCCATTCAATCCTTACCCACTTAACACCTGGCCTTATCTTTTATTTATTTATTTATTATTTCTTATGCCTCATTTATGCAAAAAAACACCTATCCAACGCCACATCAAAACTAATAAGGGATACAACCATCCCACAAATATTGATCAAAAGCAATTGTTGTCAACCATCACGGCCAAGCAACAAAGCGGCAACAAGGAAGCATATAGTCATCAGAAGATCAATTAGAACAATCGAAACGACCTTCTCATTAGTTTTTATGACCCCAGCCTTCTCCAATATTTGCAGCGTGTATACGAGGAAGTGC
>JAOPUP010000340.1:0-25288 GCA_026873135.1 Eucalyptus urophylla | reverse complement strand
GTGTTAAGTGGGTAAGGATTGAATGGATTTGGCCGAGAAAAGCTGTTGTGGGCTTAAAAACCCAGACCGGTAGGGTTCGCGTCATCTTAGATGGACTAGACACTTTTACTCGATTCGATTTTGCTTTTGTTAATATTACCAAATTACAAGAAAAAAACTCATAATAAAAACTGTTGTAGCTATTGGATATGCTTGCAGTTACATCTTCTCGAAGATTGACCAAGTGGCGTGTCATGTTTTGGCAGGGATTAATGCCGTTGACGTTGCTGGCCATTTGTGTTAAGTGCCATGGCAGAATCACTGCACTTCCTCGTATACACGCTGCAAATATTGGAGAAGGCTGGGGTCATAAAAACTAATGAGTAGGTCCTTTCGATTGTTCTAATTGATCTTCTGATGACTATATGCTTCCTTGTTGCCGCTTTGTTGCTTGGCCGTGATGGTTGACAACAATTGCTTTTGATCAATATTTGTGGGATGGTTGTATCCCGTATTAGTTTTCATGTGGCTTTGGAGAGGTGCTTTTTTGCATAAATGAAGCATAAGAAATAATAAATAAATAAATAAAAGATAAGGCTAGGTGTTGCTGGGTAAGGATTGAGTGGATTTGCCACGAGAGGGTGCGCTTGTGGGTTTAAAAACCTGCATCGCAGAGGGTTCGGCACATCTTAGATGGACTGGACATTCTTACTCGATTCGATTTTGCTTTTTGTTAATATTAACAAATTACAAGAAAAACTCATAATAAAACTGCTATAGCTATTGGATATGCTTGTTTACATCTTCTCAAGATTGAACAAGTGGCGTGTCATGTTTCAAGGTGGATTAATGCCGCTTGACGTTGGCCGGCTATTTGTGTTAAGTGCTGCGTAATCACCGTGACTCGTGATACACGCTGCAAATATTTGAGAAGGCCGGGGTCATAAACACCGATGAGAAGGTCCTTCGATTGTTCTAATTGATCTTCCGATGACTATATGCTTCCTTGTTGCCGCTTGTTGCTTGGTCGATGGTTCACAACAATTGCTTTGATCAATATTTGTGGGATGGTCAGATCCCTTATTAGTTTTGATGTGGCTTTGGAGAGGTGTTTTTTGCATAAACAGCATAAGAAATAATAAATAAATAAATAAAAGATAAGGGCTAGGTGTTAAGTGGGTAAGGATTGAATGGATTTGGCCGAGAAAAGCAATGGGGCTTAAAACCGCAGAATCTGGTGTAGGGGTTCACAACATCTTAGATGGATCGACACTTTTATCTGATTCGATTTTGCTTTTGTTAAAGATAATAAATTACAAGAAAACTCAATAAAACTGTAGCTATTGGATATGCTTATAGCTACATCTTCAAGATTGAACAAGTGGCGGTCATGTTTTGTTGTGATTAATGCCGTTGACGTTGCTGGCCATTTGTGTTAAGTGCCATGGCAGATCATCGCACTTCCTCGTATACACGCTGCAAATATTGGAGAAGGCTGGGGTCATAAACACCGATGATAAGGTCCTTTCGATTGTTCCCAATTGGATCTTCCATGACTATACGCCTCGTTGCCGCTTGTTGCTTGGGCCATGATGGTTCAAGCAACAATTGCTTTGATCAATATTTGTGGGATCATTGTATCCCTTTATTAGTTTTGATGTGGCTTTGGAGAGGTGTTTTTTTGCATAAAAGAGGCATAAGAAATAATAAATAAATAAATAAAGATAAGGCTAGGTGTTAAGTGGTAAGGATTTAATGGATTTGGCCGAGAAAGCGCTTGTGGGCTTAAAAACCTGCATCAAGAGGGTTCGCGCCATCTTAGATGGACTGGACACTTTTACTCGATTCGATTTTGCTTTTGTTAATATTAACAAATTACAAGAAAAAAACTCATAATAAAATCAGCTATTGGATATGCTTTGCAAGCATCTTCTCGAAGATTGAACAAGTGGCGTAATATGTTTCAAGTGTGGATTAATGCCGTTGACGTCACATTTGTGTTAAGTGCCATGGCAGAATCACCGCACTTCCTCGTATACACGCTGCAAATATTTGAGAAGGCCGGGGTCATAAACACCGATGAGAAGGTCCTTTCGATTGTTCCCACCCCGATCTTCCGATGACTATATGTTTCCTGTTGCCGCTTTGTTGCTTGGCCGTGATGGTTGACAACAATTGCTTTCGATCAATATTTGTGGGATTGGCCAGATCCTTATTAAGCTTTTGATGGGCTTTGGAGAGGTGTTTTTTGCATAAATGAGGCATATAAATAATAAAATAAATAAATAAAAGATAAGGCCAGGTGTTAAGTGGGTAAGGATTGAATGGATTTGGCCGAGAAAAGCAGTTGTGGGCTTAAAAACCCAGACCGGTAGGGTTCGCGTCATCTTAGATGGACTAGACACTTTTACTCTATTTGATTTTGCTTTTGTTAATATTAATAATTTACAAGAAAAAAACTCATAATAAAAACTGATGTAGCTATTGGATATGCTTGCAGTTACATCTTCTCGAAGATCGAACAAGTGGCGTGTCATGTTTTGGCAGGGATTAATGCCATTGACGTTGCTGGCCATTTGTGTTAAGTGCCATGGCAGAATCACTGCACTTCCTCGTATCCACGCTGCAAATATTGGAGAAGGCTGGGGTCATAAACACTAATGAGAAGGTCCTTTCGATTGTTCTAATTGATCTTCTGATGACTATATGCTTCCTTGTTGCCGCTTTGTTGCTTGGACGTGATGGTTGACAACAATTGCTTTTGATCAATATTTGTGGGATGGTTGTATCCCGTATTAGTTTTGATGTGGCTTTGGAGAGGTGTTTTTTTGCATAAATGACGGATAAGAAAAACTAAATAAATAAATAAAAGATAAGGCTAGGTGTTAAGTGGGTAAGGATTGAATGGATTTGGCCGAGAAAAGCATTTGTGGGCTTAAAAACCCATACCGGTAGGGTTCGCGTCATCTTAGATGGACTGGACACTTTTACTCGATTCGATTTTGCTTTTGTTAATATTAACAAATTACAAGAAAAAAACTCATAATAAAAACTGCTGTAGCTATTGGATATGCTTGCAGTTACATCTTCTCGAAGATTGAACAAGTGGCGTGTCATGTTTTGGCGGGGATTAATGCCGTTGACGTTGCTGGCCATTTGTGTTAAGTGCCATGGCAGAATCACTGCACTTCCTCGTATACACGCTGCAAATATTGGAGAAGGCTGGGGTCATAAACACTAATGTGAAGGTCCTTTCGATTGTTCTAATTGATCTTCTGATGACTATATGCTTCCTTGTTGCCGCTTTGTTGCTTGGCCGTGATGGTTGACAACAATTGCTTTTGATCAATATTGGTGGGATGGTTGTATCCCTTCTTAGTTTTGATGTGGCTTTGGAGAGGAGTTTTTTTGCATAAATGAGGCATAAGAAATACTAAATAAATAAATAAAAGATAAGGCTAGGTGTTAAGTGGGTAAGGATTGAATGGATTTGGCCGAGAAAAGCAGTTGTGGGCTTAAAAACCCAGACCGGTAGGGTTCGCGTCATCTTAGATGGACTAGACACTTTTACTCTATTTGATTTTGCTTTTGTTAATATTAATAATTTACAAGAAAAAAACTCATAATAAAAACTGATGTAGCTATTGGATATGCTTGCAGTTACATCTTCTCGAAGATCGAACAAGTGGCGTGTCATGTTTTGGCAGGGATTAATGCCATTGACGTTGCTGGCCATTTGTGTTAAGTGCCATGGCAGAATCACTGCACTTCCTCGTATCCACGCTGCAAATATTGGAGAAGGCTGGGGTCATAAACACTAATGAGAAGGTCCTTTCGATTGTTCTAATTGATCTTCTGATGACTATATGCTTCCTTGTTGCCGCTTTGTTGCTTGGCCGTGATGGTTGAGAACAATTGCTTTTGATCAATATTGGTGGGATGGTTGTATCCCGTATTAGTTTTGATGTGGCTTTCGAGAGGTGTTTTTTTGCATAAATGAGGCATAAGAAATACTCAATAAATAAATAAAAGATAAGGCTAGGTGTTAAGTGGGTAAGGATTGAATGGATTTGGCCGAGAAAAGCAGTTGTGGGCTTAAAAACCCAGACCGGTAGGGTTCGCGTCATCTTAGATGGACTGGACACTTTTACTCGATTCGATTTTGCTTTTGTAAATATTAACAAATTACAAGAAAAAAACTCATAATAAAAACTGCTGTAGCTATTGGATATGCTTGCAGTTACATCTTCTCGAAGATTGAACAAGTGGCGTGTCATGTTTTGGCAGGGATTAATGCCGTTGACGTTGCTGGCCATTTGTGTTAAGTGCCATGGCAGAATCACTGCACTTCCTCGTATACACGCTGCAATTATTGGAGCAGGCTGGGGTCATAAACACTAATGAGAAGGTCCTTTCGATTGTTCTAATTGATCTTCTGATGACTATATGCTTCCTTGTTGCCGCTTTGTTGCTTGGCCGTGATGGTTGACAACAATTGCTTTTGATCAATATTTGTGGGATGGTTGTATCCCTTATTAGTTTTGATGTGGCTTTGGAGAGGTGTTTTTTTGCATAAATGAGGCATAAGAAATAATAAATAAATAAATGAAAGATAAGGCTAGGTGTTAAGTGGGTAAGGATTGAATGGATTTGGCCGAGAAAAGCAGTTGTGGGCTTAAAAACCCAGACCGGTAGGGTTCGCGTCATCTTAGATGGACTGGACACTTTTACTCGATTCGATTTTGCTTTTGTTAATATTAACAAATTACAAGAAAAAAACTCATAATAAAAACTGCTGTAGCTATTGGATATGCTTGCAGTTACATCTTCTCGAAGATTGAACAAGTGGCGTGTCATGTTTTGGCAGGGATTAATGCCATTGATGTTGCTGGCCATTTGGGTTAAGTGCCATGGCAGAATCACTGCACTTCCTCGTATACACGCTGCAAATATTGGAGAAGGCTGGGGTCATAAACACTAACGAGAAGGTCCTTTCGATTGTTCTAATTGATCTTTTGATGACTATATGCTTCCTTGTTGCCGCTTTGTTGCTTGGCCGTGATGGTTGACAACAATTGCTTTTGATCAATATTTGTGGGATGGTTGTATCCCGTATGAGTTTTCATGTGGCTTTGGAGAGGTGTTTTTTTGCATAAATGAAGCATAAGAAATAATAAATAAATAAATAAAAGATAAGGCAAGGTGTTAAGTGGGTAAGGATTGAATGGATTTGGCCGAGAAAAGCAGTTGTGGGCTTAAAAACCCAGACCGGTAGGGTTCGCGTCATCTTAGATGGACTGGACACTTTTACTCGATTCGATTTTGCTTTTGTTAATATTAACAAATTACAAGAAAAAAACTCATAATAAAAACTGCTGTAGCTATTGGATATGCTTGCAGTTACATCTTCTCGAAGATTGAACAAGTGGCGTGTCATGTTTTGGCAGGGATTAATGCCGTTGACGTTGCTGGCCATTTGTGTTAAGTGCCATGGCAGAATCACTGCACTTCCTCGTATACACGCTGCAAATATTGGAGAAGGCTGGGGTCATAAACACTAATGAGAAGGTCCTTTCGATTGTTCTAATTGATCTTCTGATGACTATATGCTTCCTTGTTGCCGCTTTGTTGCTTGGCCGTGATGGTTGACAACAATTGCTTTTGATCAATATTGGTGGGATGGTTGTATCCCTTATTAGTTTTGATGTGGCTTTGGAGAGGTGTTTTTTGCATAAATGAGGCATAAGAAATATAATAAATAAATAAAAGATAAGGCTAGGTGTTAAGTGGGTAATGATTGAATGGATTTGGCCGAGAAAAGCAGTTGTGGGCTTAAAAACCAAGACCGGTAGGGTTCGCGTCATCTTAGATGGACTGGACACTTTTACTCGATTCGATTTTGCTTTTGTTAATATTAACAAATTACAAGAAAAAAACTCATAATAAAAACTGCTGTAGCTATTGGATATGCTTAGGTTACATCTTCTCGAAAAGATTGAACAAGTGATGTCCATGTTTGTAGGGGATTAATGCCGTTGATGTTGCTGGCCATTTGTGTTAAGTGCCATGGCAGAATCACTGCACTTCCTCGTATACACGCTGCAAATATTGGAGAAGGCTGGGGTCACAAACACTAATGAGAAGGTCCTTTCGATTGTTCTAATTGATCTTCTGATGACTATATGCTTCCTTCTGGCCGCTTTGTTGCTTGGCCGTGATGTTTGACAACAATTGCTTTTGATCAATATTTGTGGGATGGTTGTATCCCGTATTAGTTTTGATGTGGCTTTGGAGAGGTGTTTTTTTGCATAAATGAGGCATAAGAAATAATAAATAAATAAATAAAAGATAAGGCAAGGTGTTAAGTGGGTAAGGGATTGAAATGATTTGGCCGAGAAAGCAGCTTGTGGGCTTAAAACCTGCATCGGGTAGGGTTCACATTTCTAGATGGATCGACACTTTTACTCGATTCGATTTTGCTTTAGTTAATATTAACAAATTACAAGAAAAAACTCATAATAAAAACTGCTGTAGCTATTGGATATGCATGCAGTTACATCTTCTCGAAGATTGAACAAGTGGCGTGTCATGTTTTGGCAGGGATTAATGCCGTTGACGTTGCTGGCCATTTGTGTTAAGTGCCATGGCAGAATCACTGCACTTCCTCGTATACACGCTGCAAATATTGGAGAAGGCTAGGGTCATAAACACTAATGAGAAGGTCCTTTCGATTGTTCTAATTGATCTTCTGATGACTATATGCTTCCTTATTGCCGCTTTGTTGCTTGGCCGTGATGGTGGACAACAATTGCTTTTGATCAATATTTGTGGGATGGTTGTATCCCGTATTAGTTTTCATGTGGCTTTGGAGAGGTGTTTTTTTGCATAAATGAGGCATAAGAAATAATAAATAAATAAATAAAAGATCAGGCCAGGTGTTAAGTGGGTAAGGATTGAATGGATTTGGCCGAGAAAAGCAGTTGTGGGCTTAAAAACCCAGACCGGTAGGGTTCGCGTCATCTTAGATGGACTGGACACTTTTACTCGATTCGATTTTGCTTTTCTTAATATTAACAAATTACAAGAAAAAAACTCATAATAAAAACTGCTGTAGCTATTGGATATGCTTGCAGTTACATCTTCTCGAAGATTGAACAAGTGGCGTGTCATGTTTTGGCAGGGATTAATGCCGTTGACGTTGCTGGCCATTTGTGTTAAGTGCCATGGCAGAATCACTGCACTTCCTCGTATACACGCTGCAAATATTGGAGAAGGCTGGGGTCATAAACACTAATGAGAAGGTCCTTTCGATTGTTCTAATTGATCTTCTGATGACTATATGCTTCCTTGTTGCCGCTTTGTTGCTTGGCCGTGATGGTTGACAACAATTGCTTTTGATCAATATTTGTGGGATGGTTGTATCCCGTATTAGTTTTGATGTGGCTTTGGAGAGGTGTTTTTTTGCATAAATGAAGCATAAGAAATAATAAATAAATAAATAAAAGATAAGGCAGGTGTTAAGTGGTAAGGATTGAATGGATTTGGCCGAGAAAAGCAGTTGTGGGCTTAAAAACCCAGACCGGTAGGGTTCGCGTCATCTTAGATGGACTGGACACTTTTACTCGATTCGATTTTGCTTTTGTTAATATTAACAAATTACAAGAAAAAAACTCCTAATAAAAACTGCTGTAGCTATTGGATATGCTTGCAGTTACATCTTCTCGAAGATTGAACAAGTGGCGTGTCATGTTTTGGCAGGGATTAATGCCGTTGACGTTGCTGGCCATTTGTGTTAAGTGCCATGGTAGAATCACTGCACTTCCTCGTATACACGCTGCAAATATTGGAGAAGGCTGGGGTCATAAACACTAATGAGAAGGTCCTTTCGATTGTTCTAATTGATCTTCTCTCATGACTATATGCTTCCTTGTTGCCGCTTTGCTGCTTACCGTGATGGCTGACAACAATTGCTTTGATCAATATTTGTGGGATGGTTGTATCCCTATTAGTTTTGATGTGGCTTTGACTGGTGTTTTGCACAAATGAGTGCATAAGAAATAATAAAATAAATAAATAAAAGATAAGGCAAGGTGTTAAGTGGGTAAGGATTGAAATTTGATCACGAGAAAAGCGCTTGGGGTTTAAAACCCAGATCGCAGGGTTCGCGCCATTCAGATGGACTGACACTTTTACCGATTCGATTTTGCTTTTGTTAATATTAATAAATTACAAGAAAACTCATAATAAAAACTGCTGTAGCTATTGGATATGCTTGCGCTACATCTTCTCGAAGATTGAACAAGTGGCGTGTCATGTTTTGGGCAGGTGGATTAATGCCATTGATGTTGCTGGCCATTTGCTATGCCATGGCGTAATCACTGCACTTCCTCGTATACACGCTGCAAATATTGAGAAGGCTAATATAAACACTAACGAGAAGGTCCTTTCGATTGTTCTAATTGATCTTTGATGACTATATGCTTCCTTGTTGCCGCTTTGTTGCTTGGTCATGATGGTTGACAACAATTGCTTTGATCAATATTTGTGGATGGTTGTATCCCGGGATGAGTTTTCATGTGTGGCTTGGAGAGGTGTTTTTTTGCATAAATGAAGCATAAGAAATAATAAATAAATAAATAAAAGATAAGGCAGGTGTTAAGTGGGTAAGGATTGAATGGATTTGGCCGAGAAAAGCAGTTGTGGGCTTAAAAACCCAGACCGGTAGGGTTCGCGTCATCTTAGATGGACTGGACACTTTTACTCGATTCGATTTTGCTTTTCTTAATATTAACAAATTACAAGAAAAAAACTCATAATAAAAACTGCTGTAGCTATTGGATATGCTTGCAGTTACATCTTCTCGAAGATTGAACAAGTGGCGTGTCATGTTTTGGCAGGGATTAATGCCGTTGACGTTGCTGGCCATTTGTGTTAAGTGCCATGGCAGAATCACTGCACTTCCTCGTATACACGCTGCAAATATTGGAGAAGGCTAGGGTCATAAACACTAATGAGAAGGTCCTTTCGATTGTTCTAATTGATCTTCTGATGACTATATGCTTCCTTATTGCCGCTTTGTTGCTTGGCCGTGATGGTGGACAACAATTGCTTTTGATCAATATTTGTGGGATGGTTGTATCCCATTAGCTTTCTCATGTGGCTTTGGAGAGGTGTTTTTGCATAAATGAGGCATAAGAAATAATAAATAAATAAATAAAAGATAAGGCTAGGTGTTAAGTGGGTAAGGATTGAAAGGGTTTGGCCGAGAAAAGCAGTTCTGGGCTTAAAAACCCAGACCGGTAGGGTTCGCGTCATCTTAGATGGACTGGACACTTTTACTCGATTCGATTTTGCTTTTGTTAATATTAACAAATTACAAGAAAAAAACTCATAATAAAAACTGCTGTAGCTATTGGATATGCTTGCAGTTACATCTTCTCGAAGATTGAACAAGTGGCGTGTCATGTTTTGGCAGGGAATAATGCCGTTGACGTTGCTGGCCATTTGTGTTAAGTGCCATGGCAGAATCACTGCACTTCCTCGTATACACGCTGCAAATATTGGAGAAGGCTGGGGTCATAAACACTAATGAGAAGGTCCTTTCGATTGTTCTAATTGATCATCTGATGACTATATGCTTCCTTATTGCCGCTTTGTTGCTTGGCCGTGATGGTGGACAACAATTGCTTTTGATCAATATTTGTGGGATGGTTGTATCCCGTATTAGTTTTGATGTGGCTTTGGAGAGGTGTTTTTTCGCATAAATGAAGCATAAGAAATAATAAATAAATAAATAAAAGATAAGGGCAAGGTGTTAAGTGGGTAAGGATTGAATGGATTTGGCCGAGAAAAGCAGTTGTGGGCCTTAAAAACCCAGACCGGTAGGGTTCGCGTCATCTTCGTTGGACTGGACACTTTTACTCGATTCGATTTTGCTTTTGTTAATATTAACAAATTACAAGAAAAAAACTCATAATAAAAACTGCTGTAGCTATTGGATATGCTTGCAGTTACATCTTCTCGAAGATTGAACAAGTGGCGTGTCATGTTTTGGCAGGGATTAATGCCATTGATGTTGCTGGCCATTTGGGTTAAGTGCCATGGCAGAATCACTGCACTTCCTCGTATACACGCTGCAAATATTGGAGAAGGCTGGGGTCATAAACACTAACGAGAAGGTCCTTTCGATTGTTCTAATTGATCTTTTGATGACTATATGCTTCCTTGTTGCCGCTTTGTTGCTTGGCCGTGATGGTTGACAACAATTGCTTTTGATCAATATTTGTGGGATGGTTGTATCCCGTATGAGTTTTCATGTGGCTGGAGAGGTATGCATAAATGAAGCATAAGAAATAATAAATAAATAAATAAAAGATAAGGCAAGGTGTTATGGGTAAGGATTGAATGGATTTGGCCGTAGAAAAGGGGCTTGTATTTAAAAACTCATCAAGTTAGGGTTCGCGTCATCTTAGATGGACTAGACAGTTTTACTCGATTCGATTTTGCTTTTGTTAATATTAATAAATTACAAGAAAAAAACTCACAATAAAAACTGCTGTAGCTATTGGATATGCTTGCAGTTACATCTTCTCGAAGATTGAACAAGTGGCGTGTCATGTTTTGGCAGGGATGAATGCCGTTGACGTTGCTGGCCATTTGGGTTAAGTGCCATGGCAGAATCACTGCACTTCCTCGTATACACGCTGCAAATATTGGAGAAGGCTGGGGTCATAAACACTAATGAGAAGGTCCTTTCGATTGTTCTAATTGATCTTCTGATGACTATATGCCTCCTTGTTGCCGCTTTGTTGCTTGGCCGTGATGGTTGACAACAATTGCTTTTGATCAATATTTATGGGATGGTTGTATCCCATATTAGTTTTCATGTGGCTTTGGAGAGGTGTTTTTTTGCATAAATGAGGCATAAGAAATAATAAATAAAGAAATAAAAGATAAGGCTAGGTGTTTAGTGGGTAAGGATTGAATGGATTTGGCCGAGAAAAGCAGTTGTGGGCTTAAAAACCCAGACCGGTAGGGTTCGCGTCATCTTAGATGAACTGGACACTTTTACTCGATTCGATTTTGCTTTTGTTAATATTAATAAATTACAAGAAAAAAACTCACAATAAAAACTGCTGTAGCTATTGGATATGCTTGCAGTTACATCTTCTCGAAGATTGAACAAGTGGCGGGTCATGTTTTGGCAGGGATTAATGCCGTTGACGTTGCTGGCCATTTGGGTTAAGTGCCATGGCAGAATCACTGCACTTCCTCGTATACACGCTGCAAATATTGGAGAAGGCTGGGGTCATAAACACTAATGAGAAGGTCCTTTCGATTGTTCTAATTGTTCTTCTGATGACTATATGCTTCCTTGTTGCCGCTTTGTTGCTTGGCCGTGATGGTGGACAACAATTGCTTTTGATCAATATTTGTGGGATGGTTGTATCCCGTATTAGTTTTCCTGTGGCTTTGCAGAGGTGTTTTTTTGCATAAATGAAGCATAAGAAATAATAAATAAATAAATAAAAGATAAGGCCAGGTGTTAAGTGGGTAAGGATTGAATGGATTTGGCCGAGAAAAGCAGTTGTGGGCTTAAAAACCCAGATCGGTAGGGTTCGCGTCATCTTAGATGGACTGGACACTTTTACTCGATTCGATTTTTCTTTTGTTAATATTAACAAATTACAAGAAAAAAAACTCATAATAAAAACTGCTGTAGCTATTGGATATGCTTGCAGTTACATCTTCTCGAAGATTGAACAAGTGGCGTGTCATGTTTTGGCAGGGATTAATGCCGTTGACGTTGCTGGCCATTTGGGTTAAGTGCCATGGCAGAATCACTGCACTTCCTCGTATACACGCTGCAAATATTGGAGAAGGCTGGGGTCATAAACACTAATGAGAAGGTCCTTTCGATTGTTCTAATTGATCTTCTGAGGACTATATGCTTCCTTGTTGCCGCTTTGTTGCTTGGCCGTGATGGTTGATAACAATTGATTTTGATCAATATTTTGGATGGTTGTATCCCTTATTAAGGCTTTGGGGTCATAATGAGGCACTAAATGAGCCATGGCAGAATCACTGCACTTCCTCGTATACACGCTGCAAATATTGGAGAAGGCTGGGGTCAGAAACACTAATGAGAAGGTCCTTTCGATTGTTCTAATTGATCTTCTGATGACTATATCCTTCCTTGTTGCCGCTTTGTTGCTTGGTCGTGATGGTTGACAACAATTGCTTTTGATCAATATTTGTGGGATGGTTGTATCCCGTATTAGTTTTCATGTGGCTTTGGAGAGGTGTTTTTTTTGCATAAATGAGGCATAAGAAATAATAAATAAATAAATAAAAGATAAGGCCAGGTGTTAAGTGGGTAAGGATTGAATGGATTTGGCCGAGAAAAGCAATTGTGGGCTTAAAAACCCAGACCGGTAGGGTTCGCGTCATCTTAGATGGACTGGACACTTTTACTCGATTCGATTTTGCTTTTGTTAATATTAACAAATTACAAGAAAGAAACTCATAATAAAAACTGCTGTAGCTATTGGATATGTTTGCAGTTACATCTTCTCGAAGATTGAACAAGTGGCGTGTCATGTTTTGGCAGGGATTAATGCCGTTGACGTTGCTGGCCATTTGTGTTAAGTGCCATGCCAGAATCACTGCACTTCCTCGTATACACGCTGCAAATATTGGAGAAGGCTGGGGTCATAAACACTAATGAGAAGGTCCTTTCGATTGTTCTAATTGATCTACTGATGACTATATGCTTCCTTGTTGCCGCTTTGTTGCTTGGCCGTGATGGTTGACAACAATTGCTTTTGATCAATATTTGTGGGATGGTTGTATCACTTATTAGTTTTGATGTGGCTTTGGAGAGGTGTTTTTTTGCATAAATGAGGCATAAGAAATAATAATAAATAAATAAAAGATAAGGCCAGGTGTTAAGTGGGTAAGGATTGAATGGATTTGGCCGAGAAAAGCAGTTGTGGGCTTAAAAACCCAGACCGGTAGGGTTCGCGTCATCTTAGATGGACTGGACACTTTTACTCGATTCGATTTTGCTTTCTTTAATATTAACAAATTACAAGAAAAAAACTCACAATAAAAACTGCTGTAGCTATTGGATATGCTTGCAGTTACATCTTCTCGAAGATTGAACAAGTGGCGTGTCATGTTTTGGCAGGGATTAATGCCGTTGACGTTGCTGGCCATTTGTGTTAAGTGCCACGGCAGAATCACTGCACTTCCTCGTATACACGCTGCAAATATTGGAGAAGGCTGGGGTCATAAACACTAATGAGAAGGTCCTTTCGATTGTTCTAATTGATCTTCTGATGACTATATGCTTCCTTGTTGCCGCTTTGTTGCTTAGCCATGATGGTTGACAACAATTGCTTTTGATCAATATTTGTGGGATGGTTGTATCCCGTATTAGTTTTCATGTGGCTTTGGACAGGTGTTTTTTTGCATAGATGAAGCATAAGAAATAATAAATAAATAAATAAAAGATAAGGCCAGGTGTTAAGTGGGTAAGGATTGAATGGATTTGGCCGAGAAAAGCAGTTGTGGGCATAAAAACCCAGACCGGTAGGGTTCGCGTCATCTTAGATGGACTAGACACTTTTACTCGATTCGATTTTGCTTTTGTCAATCTTAACAAATTACATGAAAAAAACTCAAAATAAAAACTGCTGTAGCTATTGGATATGCTTGCAGTTACATCTTCTCGAAGATCGAACAAGTGGCGTGTCATGTTTTGGCAGGGATTAATGCCGTTGACGTTGCTGGCCATTTGTGTTAAGTGCCATGGCAGAATCACTGCACTTCCTCGTATCCACGCTGCAAATATTGGAGAAGGCTGGGGTCATAAACACTAATGAGAAGGTCCTTTCGATTGTTCTAATTGATCTTCTGATGACTATATGCTTCCTTGTTGCCGCTTTGTTGCTTGGCCGTGATGGTTGACAACAATTGCGTTTGATCAATATTTGTGGGATGGTTGTATCCCGTATTAGTTTTCATGTGGCTTTGGAGAGGTGTTTTTTTACATAAATGAAGCATAAGAAATAATAAATAAATAAATAAAAGATAAGGCCAGGTGTTAAGTGGGTAAGGATTGAATGGATTTGGCCGAGAAAAGCAGTTGTGGGCTTAAAAACCCAGACCGGTAGGGTTCTCGTCATCTTAGATGGACTGGACACTTGTACTCGATTCGATTTTGCTTTTGTTAATATTAACAAATTACAAGAAAAAAACTCATAATAAAAACTGCTGTAACTATTGGATATGCTTGCAGTTACATCTTTTCGAAGATTGAACAAGTGGCGTGTCATGTTTTGGCAGGGATTAATGCCGTTCACGTTGCTGGCCATTTGTGTTAAGTGCCATGGCAGAATCACTGCACTTCCTCGTATACACGCTACAAATATTGGAGAAGGCTGGGGTCATAAACACTAATGAGAAGGTCCTTTCGATTGTTCTAATTGATCTTCTGATGACTATATGCTTCCTTGTTGCCGCTTTGTTGCTTGGCCGTGATGGTTGACAACAATTGCGTTTGATCAATATTTGTGGGATGGTTGTATCCCGTATTAGTTTTCATGTGGCTTTGGAGAGGTGTTTTTTTACATAAATGAAGCATAAGAAATAATAAATAAATAAATAAAAGATAAGGCCAGGTGTTAAGTGGGTAAGGATTGAATGGATTTGGCCGAGAAAAGTGGTAGTGGGCTGAAAAACCCAGACCGCTAGGGTTCGCGTCATCTTAGATGGACTAGACACTTTTACTCGATTTGATTTTGCTTTTGTTAATATTAACAAATTACAAGAAAAAAACTCATAATAAAAACTGCTGTAGCTATTGGATATGCTTGCAGTTACATCTTCTCGAAGATCGAACAAGTGGCGTGTTTTTTTACATAAATGAAGCATAAGAAATAATAAATAAATAAATAAAAGATAAGGCCAGGTGTTAAGTGGGTAAGGATTGAATGGATTTGGCCGAGAAAAGCAATTGTGGGCTTAAAAACCCAGACCGGTAGGGTTCGCGTCATCTTAGATGGACTGGACACTTTTACTCGATTCGATTTTGCTTTTGTTAATATTAACAAATTACAAGAAAGAAACTCATAATAAAAACTGCTGTAGCTATTGGATATGTTTGCAGTTACATCTTCTCGAAGATTGAACAAGTGGCGTGTCATGTTTTGGCAGGGATTAATGCCGTTGACGTTGCTGGCCATTTGTGTTAAGTGCCATGCCAGAATCACTGCACTTCCTCGTATACACGCTGCAAATATTGGAGAAGGCTGGGGTCATAAACACTAATGAGAAGGTCCTTTCGATTGTTCTAATTGATCTTCTGATGACTATATGCTTCCTTGTTGCCGCTTTGTTGCTTGGCCGTGATGGTTGAAAACAATTGCTTTTCATCAATATTTGTGGGATGGTTGTATCCCTTATTAGTTTTGATGTGGCGTTGGATAGGTGTATTTTTGCATAAATGAGGCATAAGAAATAATAAATAAATAAATAAAAGATAAGGCCAGGTGTTAAGTGGGTAAGGATTGAATGGATTTGGCCGAGAAAAGCAGTTGTGGGCTTAAAAACCCAGACCGGTAGGGTTCGCGTCATCTTAGATGGACTAGACACTTTTACTCGATTTGATTTTGCTTTTGTTAATATTAATAATTTACAAGAAAAAAACTCATAATAAAAACTGCTGTAGCTATTGGATATGCTTGCAGTTACATCTTCTCGAAGATCGAACAAGTGGCGTGTCATGTTTTGGCAGGGATTAATGCCATTGACGTTGCTGGCCATTTGTGTTAAGTGCCATGGCAGAATCACTGCACTTCCTCGTATCCACGCTGCAAATATTGGAGAAGGCTGGGGTCATAAACACTAATGAGAAGGTCCTTTCGATTAATTCTAATTGATCTCTCTCGATGACTATTATATGCTTCCTTGTTGCCGCTTTGTTGCTTGGTCATGATGGCTGACAACAATTGCTTTTGATCAATACTTGTGGGATGGTTGTATCCGTGACAGTTTTCATGTGGTTGAGAGGAAGCAGATAAATGAAGCATAAGAAATAATAAATAAATAAAAGATAAGGCCGTGTTAAGTGGGTAAGGATTGAAATGGATTTGGCCGAGAAAAGCACTGTGGGCTTAAAAACCCAGACCGGTAGGGTTCTTGCCATCTTAGATGGATCGACACTCTGTACTGATTCGATTTTTGCTTGTTAATATTAACAAATTACAAGAAAAAAACTTATAATAAAACTGCTGTAACTATTGATATGTCAGTAGCTACATCTTTCAAGATTGAACAAGTTGGCGTGTCATGTTTGGCAGTGGGATTAATGCCGTTTCACGCTACGCCATTTGTGCTAAGTGCCATGGCAGAATCACTGCACTTCCTCGTATACACGCTGCAAATATTGGAGAAGGCTGGGGTCAGAAACACTAATGAGAAGGTCCTTTCGATTGTTCTAATTGATCTTCTGATGACTATATCCTTCCTTGTTGCCGCTTTGTTGCTTGGCCATGATGGTTGACAACAATTGCTTTTGATCAATATTTGTGGGATGGTTGTATCCCGTATTAGTTTTCATGTGGCTTTGGAGAGGTGTTTTTTTTGCATAAATGAGGCATAAGAAATAATAAATAAATAAATAAAAGATAAGGCCAGGTGTTAAGTGGGTAAGGATTGAATGGATTTGGCCGAGAAAAGCAGTTGTGGGCTTAAAAACCCAGACCGGTAGGGTTCGCGTCATCTTAGATGGACTAGACACTTTTACTCGATTTGATTTTGCTTTTGTTAATATTAATAATTTACAAGAAAAAAACTCATAATAAAAACTGCTGTAGCTATTGGATATGCTTGCAGTTACATCTTCTCGAAGATCGAACAAGTGGCGTGTCATGTTTTGGCAGGGATTAATGCCATTGACGTTGCTGGCCATTTGTGTTAAGTGCCATGGCAGAATCACTGCACTTCCTCGTATCCACGCTGCAAATATTGGAGAAGGCTGGGGTCATAAACACTAATGAGAAGGTCCTTTCGATTGTTCTAATTGATCTTCTGATGACTATATCCTTCCTTGTTGCCGATTTGTTGCTTGGCCGTGATGGTTGACAACAATTGCTTTTGATCAACATTTATGGGATGGTTGTATCCCGTATTAGTTTTCATGTGGCTTTGGAGAGGTGTTTTTTTGCATAAATGAGGCATAAGAAATAATAAATAAATAAATAAAAGATAAGGCCAGGTGTTAAGTGGGTAAGGATTGAATGGATTTGGCCGAGAAAAGCAGTTGTGGGCTTAAAAACCCAGACCGGTAGGGTTCTCGTCATCTTAGATGGACTGGACACTTGTACTCGATTCGATTTTGCTTTTGTTAATATTAACAAATTACAAGAAAAAAACTCATAATAAAAACTGCTGTAACTATTGGATATGCTTGCAGTTACATCTTTTCGAAGATTGAACAAGTGGCGTGTCATGTTTTGGCAGGGATTAATGCCGTTCACGTTGCTGGCCATTTGTGTTAAGTGCCATGGCAGAATCACTGCACTTCCTCGTATACACGCTGCAAATATTGGAGAAGGCTGGGGTCATAAACACTAATGAGAAGGTCCTTTCGATTGTTCTAATTGATCTTCTGATGACTATATGCTTCCTTGTTGCCGCTTTGTTGCTTGGCCGTGATGGTTGACAACAATTGCGTTTGATCAATATTTGTGGGATGGTTGTATCCCGTATTAGTTTTCATGTGGCTTTGGAGAGGTGTTTTTTTACATAAATGAAGCATAAGAAATAATAAATAAATAAATAAAAGATAAGGCCAGGTGTTAAGTGGGTAAGGATTGAATGGATTTGGCCGAGAAAAGCTGTTGTGGGCTTAAAAACCCAGACCGGTAGGGTTCGCGTCATCTTAGATGGACTGGACACTTTTACTCGATTCGATTTTGCTTTTGTTAATATTAACAAATTACAAGAAAAAAACTCATAATAAAAACTGATGTAGCTATTGGATATGCTTACAGTTACATCTTCTCGAAGATTGAACCAGTGGCGTGCCATGTTTTGGCAGGGATTAATGCCGTTTTCGTTGCTGGCCATTTGTGTTAAGTGCCATGGCAGAATCACTGCACTTCCTCGTATACACGCTGCAAATATTGGAGAAGGCTGGGGTCATAAAAACTAATGAGAAGGTCGTTTCGATTGTTCTAATTGATCTTCTGATGACTATATGCTTCCTTGTTGCCGCTTTGTTGCTTGGCCGTGATGGTTGACAACAATTGCTTTTGATCAATATTTGTGGGATGGTTGTATCCCGTATTAGTTTTCATGTGGCTTTGGAGAGGTGTTTTTTTGCATAAATGAGGCATAAGAAATAATAAATAAATAAATAAAAGATAAGCCTAGGTGTTAAGTGGGTAAGGATTGAATGGATTTGGCTGAGAAAAGCAGTTGTGGGCATAAAAACCCAGACGGGTAGGGTTCGCGTCATCTTAGATGGACTGGACACTTTTACTCGATTCGATTTTGCTTTTGTTAATATTAACAAATTACAAGAAAAAAACTCATAATAAAAACTGCTGTAACTATTGGATATGCTTGCAGTTACATCTTTTCGAAGATTGAACAAGTGGCGTGTCATGTTTTGGCAGGGATTAATGCCGTTCACGTTGCTGGCCATTTGTGTTAAGTGCCATGGCAGAATCACTGCACTTCCTCGTATACACGCTACAAATATTGGAGAAGGCTGGGGTCATAAACACTAATGAGAAGGTCCTTTCGATTGTTCTAATTGATCTTCTGATGACTATATCCTTCCTTGTTGCCGCTTTGTTGCTTGGCCGTGATGGTTGAGAACAATTGCTTTTGATCAATATTTGTGGGATGGTTGTATCCCGTATTAGTTTTCATGTGGCTTTGGAGAGGTGTTTTTTTGCATAAATGAGGCATAAGAAATAATAAATAAATAAATAAAAGATAAGGCCAGGTGTTAAGTGGGTGAGGATTGAATGGATTTGGCCGAGAAAAGCAGTTGTATTTTTTTGAAACCAGATTGCAGAGGGGTTCGCCATCTGGGATGGACTAGACACTTTACTCGATTTGGATTTTGCTTTTGTTAATATTAATAATTTACAAGAAAAACTCATAATAAAACCAAGCAGCTATTGGATATGCTTTCTGCGCTTACATCTTCTCGAAGATCTAACATGGAGCAAAGGTCAGCGTTTTGGCAGATTAATGCCATTGACGTTGCTAGCCATTTGTGTTAAGTGCCATGGCAGAATCACTGCACTTCCTCGTATCCACGCCAAATATTGGAGAAGGCTGGGGTCATAAACACTCAATGAGAAGGTCCTTTCATTGTTCTAATTGATCTTCCTCGATGACTATATGCTTCCTTGTTGCCGCTTTGTTGCTTGGCCGTGATGGTTGACAACAATTGCTTTGATCAATATTTGTGGGATGGTTGAACCCGCATTAGTTTTCATGTGGTTTTGATAGGTGCTTTTTTGCATAAATGAAGTATAAGAAATAATAAATAAATAAATAAAAGATAAGGCCAGGTGTTAAGTGGGTAAGGATTGAATGGATTTGGCCGAGAAAAGCAGTTGTGGGCTTAAAAACCCAGACCGGTAGGGTTCTCGTCATCTTAGATGGACTGGACACTTGTACTCGATTCGATTTTGCTTTTGTTAATATTAACAAATTACAAGAAAAAAACTCATAATAAAAACTGCTGTAACTATTGGATATGCTTGCAGTTACATCTTTTCGAAGATTGAACAAGTGGCGTGTCATGTTTTGGCAGGGATTAATGCCGTTCACGTTGCTGGCCATTTGTGTTAAGTGCCATGGCAGAATCACTGCACTTCCTCGTATACACGCTACAAATATTGGAGAAGGCTGGGGTCATAAACACTAATGAGAAGGTCCTTTCGATTGTTCTAATTGATCTTCTGATGACTATATGCTTCCTTGTTGCCGCTTTGTTGCTTGGCCGTGATGGTTGACAACAATTGCGTTTGATCAATATTGGTGGGATGGTTGTATCCCGTATTAGTTTTCATGTGGCTTTGGAGAGGTGTTTTTTTACATAAATGAAGCATAAGAAATAATAAATAAATAAATAAAAGATAAGGCCAGGTGTTAAGTGGGTGAGGATTGAATGGATTTGGCCGAGAAAAGCAGTTGTGGGCTTAAAAACCCAGACCGGTAGGGTTCGCGTCATCTTAGATGGACTGGACACTTTTACTCGATTCGATTTTGCTTTTGTTAATATTAACAAATTACAAGAAAAAAACTCATAATAAAAACTGATGTAGCTATTGGATATGCTTACAGTTACATCTTCTCGAAGATTGAACCAGTGGCGTGCCATGTTTTGGCAGGGATTAATGCCGTTTTCGTTGCTGGCCATTTGTGTTAAGTGCCATGGCAGAATCACTGCACTTCCTCGTATACACGCTGCAAATATTGGAGAAGGCTGGGGTCATAAAAACTAATGAGAAGGACCTTTCGATTGTTCTAATTGATCTTCTGATGACTATATGCTTCCTTGTTGCCGCTTTGTTGCTTGGCCGTGATGGTTGACAACAATTGCTTTTGATCAATATTTGTGGGATGGTTGTATCCCGTATTAGTTTTGATGTGGCGCTGGATAGGTGCTTTTTTGCATAAATGAGGCATAAGAAATAATAACAAATAAATAAAAGATAAGGCTAGGTGTTAAGTGGGTAAGGATTGAATGGATTTGGTCGAGAAAAGTAGTTGTGGGCTTAAAAACCCAGACCGGTAGGTTCTTGCCAGCCATCTTAGATGGACTCGACACTTACTGATTCGATTTGCTTTTGTTAATATTAACAAATTACAAGAAAAACTCATAATAAAACTGCTGTGGCTATTGATATGCTTACAGCTAGCATCTTTTCGAAGATTGAACAAGTGGCGTGTCATGTTTGGCAGGATTAATGCCGCTGGACGTTGCTGGCCATTTGTGCTATGCCAAGGACAACACCGCACTTCCCTCGTATACACGCTAAATATTGGAGAAGGCTGGGGTCATAAACACTAATGAGAAGGTCCTTTCGATTGTTCTAATTGATCTTCTGATGACTATATGTTTCTTGTTGCCGCTTGGTTAAGCTGGTCAGTGATGGTTGACAACAATTGCTTTTGATCAATATTTGTGGGATGGTTGTATCCCTATTAGTTTTGGATGTGGCGTTGATAGGTGTTTTTTTGCATAAATGAGGCATAAGAAATAATAAATAACAAATAAAAGATAAGGCCAGGTGTTAAGTGGTAAGGATTGAATGATTTGGTCGAGAAAAGCAGTTGTGGGCTTAAAAACCTGCATCAGTAGGGTTCACATTATCTTAGATGGACTCGACACTTTTAATTTGATTCGATTTGCTTTTGTTAATATTAACAAATTACAAGAAAAAACTCATAATAAAAACCATAAATATTGAATATGCTTGCAAGCATCTTTTCAACATTGAACAAGTGGCGTGGTCATGTTTTGCAGACAGCGCGTTGACGTTGCTGGCCATTTGTGTTAAGTGCCATGACAGAATCACTGCACTTCCTCAGACAATGCTTGCAAATATTGGAGAAGGTCAGTCATAAACACACGAGAAGGTCCTTTCGATTGTTCTAATTGATCTTCTGATGACTATATGTTTCCTTGTTGCCGCTTTGTTGCTTGGTCATGATGGCTGACAACAATTGCTTTTGATCAATATTTGTGGATGGTTGTATCCTTATTAGTTTTGATGTGGCGTTGATAGGTGTTTTTTGCATAAATGAGAAGGCAGTAATAAATAAATAAATAAAAGATAAGGCCAAAAAGTTGGGCGGGTAAGGATTGAATGGATTTGGCCGAGAAAGGGCCAGGGCTTAAAACCAAGACTGTAGGGTTGCCACATCTTAGATGGACTGACACTTTTGTCTGTTCGATTTACTTTTGTTAATATACCATACAAAACTCATAACAAAAACTGCTGTAGCTATTGGATATGCTTGTAGTTACATCTTCGAAGATTGAACAAGTGGCGTGTCATGTTTTGCAGATTAATGCCGTTGACGTTGCTGGGCCATTTGTGTTTAGTGCCATGGCAGACCACCGTATTTCTCGTATACACGCTGCAAATATTGGAGAAGGCTGGGGTCATAAACACTAATGAGAAGGTCCTTTCGCACTGATCTGATGACTATATGCTTCCTTGTTGCCGCTTTGTTGCTTGGTCAGTGGTGGTTGAGCAAGAATTGCTTTGATCAATATTTGTGGGATGGTTGTATCCTTTATTAGTTTTGATGTGGCTTTGGATAGGTGTTTTTTTACAATGAGGCATAAGAAATAATAAAATAAATAAATAAAAGATAAGGCCAGGTGTTAAGTGGGTAAGGATTGAATGGATTTGGCCGAGAAAAGCAGTTGTGGGCTTAAAAACCCAGACCGGTAGGGTTCGCGTCATCTTAGATGGACTGGACACTTTTACTCGATTCGATTTTGCTTTTGTTAATATTAACAAATTACAAGAAAAAAACTCATAACAAAAACTGCTGTAGCTATTGGATATGCTTGCAGTTACATCTTTTCGAAGATTGAACAAGTGGCGTGTCATGTTTTGGCAGGGATTAATGCCGTTGACGTTGCTGGCCATTTGTGTTAAGTGCCATGCCAGAATCACTGCACTTCCTCGTATACACGCTGCAAATATTGGAGAAGGCTGGGGTCATAAACACTAATGAGAAGGACCTTTCGATTGTTCTAATTGATCTTCTGATGACTATATGCTTCCTTGTTGCCGCTTTGTTGCTTGGCCGTGATGGTTGACAACAATTGCTTTTGATCAATATTTGTGGGATGGTTGTATCCCTTATTAGTTTTGATGTGGCTTTGGAGAGGTGTTTTTTTGCATAAATGAGGCATAAGAAATAATAAATAAATAAATAAAAGATAAGGCCAGGTGTTAAGTGGGTAAGGATTGAATGGATTTGGCCGAGAAAAGCTGTTGTGGGCTTAAAAACCCAGACCGGTAGGGTTCGCGTCATCTTAGATGGACTGGACACTTTTACTCGATTCGATTTTGCTTTTGTTAATATTAACAAATTACAAGAAAAAAACTCATAACAAAAACTGCTGTAGCTATTGGATATGCTTGCAGTTACATCTTTTCGAAGATTGAACAAGTGGCGTTTCATGTTTTGGCAGGGATTAATGCCGTTGACGTTCCTGGCCATTTGTGTTAAGTGCCATGGCAGAATCACTGCACTTCCTCGTATACACGCTGCAAATATTGGAGAAGGCTGGGGTCATAAACACTAATGAGAAGGTCCTTTCGATTGTTCTAATTGATCTTCTGATGACTATATGCTTCCTTGTTGCCGCTTTGTTGCTTGCCGTGATGGTTGACAACAATTGCTTTTGATCAATATTTGTGGGATGGTTGTATCCCTTATTAGTTTTGATGTGGCTTTGGAGAGGTGTTTTTTTGCATAAATGAGGCATAAGAAATAATAAAGAAATAAATAAAAGATAAGGCTAGGTGTTAAGTGGGTAAGGATTGAATGGATTTGGCCGAGAAAAGCAGTTGTGGGCTTAAAAACCTAGACCGGTAGGGTTCGCGTCATCTTAGATGGACTGGACACTTTTACTCGATTCGATTTTGCTTTTGTTAATATTAACAAATTACAAGAAAAAAACTCACAATAAAAACTGCTGTAGCTATTGGATATGCTTGCAGTTACATCTTCTCGAAGATTGAACAAGTGGCGTGTCATGTGGCAGGGATTAATGCCGTTGACGTTGCTGGCCATTTGTGTTAAGTGCCATGGCAGAATCACTGCACTTCCTCGTATACACGCTGCAAATATTGGAGAAGGCTGGGGTCATAAACACTAATGAGAAGGTCCTTTCGATTGTTCTAATTGATCTTCTGATGACTATATGCTTCCTTGTTGCCGCTTTGTTGCATGGCCGTGATGGTTGACAACAATTGCTTTTGATCAATATTTGTGGGATGGTTGTATCCCGTATTAGTTTTGATGTGGCTTTGGAGAGGTGTTTTTTCGCATAAATGAGGCATAAGAAATAATAAATAAATAAATAAAAGATAAGGCCAGGTGTTAAGTGGGTGAGGATTGAATGGATTTGGCCGAGAAAAGCAGTTGTGGGCTTAAAAACCCAGACCGGTAGGGTTCGCGTCATCTTAGATGGACTGGACACTTTTACTCGATTCGATTTTGCTTTTGTTAATATTAACAAATTACAAGAAAAAAACTCATAATAAAAACTGCTGTAGCTATTGGATATGCTTGCAGTTACATCTTCTCGAAGATTGAACAAGTGGCGTGTCATGTTTTGGCAGGGATTAATGCCGTTGACGTTGCTGGCCATTTCTGTTAAGTGCCATGGCAGAATCACTGCACTTCCTCGTATACACGCTGCAAATATTGGAGAAGGCTGGGGTCATAAACACTAATGAGAAGGTCCTTTCGATTGTTCTAATTGATCTTCTGATGACTATATGCTTCCTTGTTGCCGCTTTGTTGCTTGGCCGTGATGGTTGACAACAATTGCTTTTGATCAATATTTGTGGGATGGTTGTATCCCTTATTAGTTTTGATGTGGCTTCGGAGAGGTGTTTTTTTGCATAAATGAGGCATAAGAAATAGTAAATAAATAAATAAAAGATAAGGCTAGGTGTTAAGTGGGTAAGGATTGAATGGATTTGGCCGAAAAAGCAGTTGTGGGCTTAAAAACCCAGACCGGTAGGGTTCGCGTCATCTTAGATGGACTGGACACTTTTACTCGATTCGATTTTGCTTTTGTTAATATTAACAAATTACAAGAAAAAAACTCATAATAAAAACTGCTGTAGCTATTGGATATGCTTGCAGTTACATCTTCTCGAAGATTGAACAAGTGGCGTGTCATGTTTTGGCAGGGATTAATGCCGTTGACGTTTCTGGCCATTTGTGTTAAGTGCCATGCCAGAATCACTGCACTTCCTCGTATACACGCCGCAAATATTGGAGAAGGCTGGGGTCATAAACACTAATGAGAAGGTCCTTTCGATTGTTCTAATTGATCTTCTGATGACTATATGCTTCCTTGTTGCCGCTTTGTTGCTTGGTCGTGATGGTTGACAACAATTGCTTTTGATCAATATTTGTGGGATGGTTGTATCCCGTATTAGTTTTGATGTGGCTTTGGAGAGGTGTTTTTTCGCATAAATGAGGCATAAGAAATAATAAATAAATAAATAAA
>JAOPUP010000339.1:0-21998 GCA_026873135.1 Eucalyptus urophylla | reverse complement strand
TCTAGGAATAGGTTTCAAGTAAAGATCCACTGATTCCACTTTACTTTGGAATCTATTTTATAAGTTAAAAAGCTTAAATTATAATTGCTTTTTTCTCTAAATTTTAACCTCAGCATTCTTTCATCTTTTGTCCTTTTTTGAAACTTCTTGCTAGTCTTTCATTTTCCTTTAACTTTTATGGATGAATGGGGAATTTATGTTTTATATTACGCGTTTGAACTTTTTTTATCATTTATAATTATACTTGACTACGTATTCATATTGTTGTTTTTGGTAGATTAGGATTATTGTTATTCATCTTTTACTTTGAATCATTTCGTTACTCATAATCTCATATGATTTTGCAGTAAAAATAAAAAAAAGGAAAAAAAAAAGATAAAACAGATCAGATTCTCAAGTGAACCTCGAATCAGATCGGAAAAATAGAGGACGTGATACGTTCCAGAGTCCAAAATCTTGAGATAAGCGCCGGCAACGATGATGATGGAGCGCTTCGAGGACTGGCGACGAGGAGAGAGTGGAGAGAAAGGGATAGAGATTATGCTGGCAAAATGCGGGAAGCAAAGAAGCGGGACCCACTTGACGTTTGTAAAAAACTGCCGGTTCAATAATTCAAGCTCAATGATAGCATTTAATATTTTCGTATAATCTAAAAATTAGGTTGGATATGAATTTTATGGACTATATTGAATAAATTGAAAGTTTAGGGACGACATTACTTGTTGGGCTAAATTTAAGAGATCGCGGTGTCATTTTCCCTTTTTATTTTTATTTATGCTCAATTTCTTTTTAATAAAAAATTGGAAATGGACGGAGATTAGATTCGAGATAAGCGTACGGTGGGGATGGGGAAGATGAGATTCAAGAAGGAGCGGGAAGGCGGGAGAGAGAAACTTTAGAGAGAGATTTTCTCGTGGCGATAAACTTTAGTAAGCTGGGGCCCACCTCGCAACTCCACAGCTGTCCGTTATTTTTTCATGTTGTTCCTCGTTTCCTTCCTAAAGTAAGTGTTCTTTCATTTTATTTTATTTTTGGTAATATGTTGTTGGGTTTGGTGTTGCCGTAAATAAAAATATAAATTGTAAATGTTGGCTCTAGGGGACAATATGGCATACAAAATGTCGTTGGGTTTGGTGTTGCCGTAAATAAAAAAATAAATTGTAAATGTTGGCTCTTAAGGACAATATGGCATAGAAAATGTCGTTGGGTTTGGTGTTGCCATAAATAAAAAAGATAAATTACAAATGTTGGCTTTTGGGACAATGTCGTGATCATCTTTTCCTTTTTTTAATCTTGGCATCGGGTGAATATATGAAGTAATATTTTCACATGACTTCTTATTAGATTTTAAGTTTTTAACTTGCACAGACTTGCCAAATTTTTATTTGATGAACAAATGATACGAGCTCGAGCCATTGGAGATGTGAAATGTTGGCTCTTGGGGACAATATGGCATAGAAAATGTCGTTGGGTTTGGTGTTGCCATAAATAAAAAAGATAAATTAAAAATGTTGGCTTTTGGGACAATGCCGTGATCATCTTTTCCTTTTTTTTAATCTTGGCATCGGGTGAATATATGAAGTAATATTTTCACATGACTTCTTATTAGATTTTAAGTTTTTAACTTGCACAGACTTGATTTGATGAACAAATGATACGAGGGAGGATTGAAGATGCTGTGCAGGAGGCAGACAATCTCAGGGGCGTTTCCTTCCTGGGTTTTGGGCTATTCCCATGCTTCCGTTTGCTTATTCGCGACATTAAAAAAGGTTAAAATGGCAAGAATAGCCCAAGGTGATTCCGATAAGCTGCGAGGCGGAGGAGATCGCGGGGATGGCGAAGCAAGCGCCGGCGACGATGATGATGGAGCGCTTCGAGGACTGGTGGCGAGGCGAGAGTGGAGAGAGAGGGACAGAGATTATGCTGGCAAAATGCGGGAAGCAAAGAAGCGGGACCCACTTGACGTTTGTGAAAAACCGCCGGTTCAATCAAGATTGGCCTTAGAATAAAACGAGATGCACCGGTTCAATCAATATCACGTGAGAATTGAGTAAGGGCGCAAATGATAATCACTTTATTCTAAAAATCATCTTATATGAGAATAATTAGTTATATCGGTAGCCGAATCAGACATGCTTATTTGAGATAAGAGCCAGAAAATCACTCTGCTCTCTCCGCAACAAACAGAGAGAGGGATGGGTCGTTAGCTGGTGGGAGGGAAAGCACGTAAAATGAGACTCCGCACGTGTGTCGGGTCACTGTGTGCCGACACACGGGCTGGGTATGATCGACGGCCGTGATTCATCTCGGGGGATGGGGCCGACTCGAGAGGCCGAAATCCTGAGTCGACTGAGCTAGGCACTCGTGCGATTACACTTGTGCCCTCGGTGAGCCAAGACGCTCGCACCATCAGGTAGAGCAGCGAGTTCGTTTTTTTTATTTTCCTTCTTTGTACGGGAACCGGGGAAAGGCACTTTCAAAGCCACTAACCGAAAACCATAGTGCGCATTTTCGCATAACCTAATGAATTTTTTTCCGATCGAAAATTTATAGGAAGAGATCAAGTAATCGGACATGTCATTTTGATGTCATGGGTTGTGGCCAAACCAGAGCACGAGTTTGACTTGGCTTGAAGCTTATAGTGAAGATCGATCTGAAGATGGAGTTCGTGTGGTTCTACCTTTGAGAGTGTTTAAGAACGTGCATGGTTGTGTTCTTTTTCTTTTTCTGTTTGTGAACAATTTTTTTTTTCTGGGAACAAAAAAAGAACAGAAACGCGTTTGTTTGCGTTTTTGTTCTAAATATGTTTTTTTGTTCCTGGAAACACATTTGGAACAGAAACAAGAAAAAAAAAATGTTGTTTCTACCACCCACTGTGGTGGCATCGTTGAATTGAGTTTTGTGCTTCCCACGAAAGGTGTCAAGTTCGAATCCCAGCAGCGTTACTTGGTGACTTAACTGCTGGCGTGATTGTGGTGGCCAGCTTACGTCAGCCCCAAGTTCTTCCAGCCGGTTGTTAGCTTTCAAGGTTTCTCGGGTCATAAAAAAAAAAAAACTCATTTATTATTTCTGGAACAATTTTTAAGAACAAATCTTCTCTCTCCTATCTTTTTCTTCTCTTTTTTTTCTTCTTCTTTTTTCTTTGGCCGGTCGCCGGCAACCTCGCCAGAGCGTCACCAGCCCCCGGCAAGGCCGAGCTTCGCCGGCCCCAGGCAAGGCTTGGCCTCACCTTGATTGGGTGAGCTCGAGCTTGCCTAGATCCGGCGAGGCTCGACGTCACCGGACCACCGCCAAGTCAGCCTCGTCGGGCCACCGCTAGGCGACTGGTGGTTGGGCGAGGTTGGCCTTGCCGGGGGCTAGCGAGCCTCACTGTGGCTAGGCGAGGCCGCCGGCCAAAAGAATAAAAAAAGAAAAAAAGGAAATATAAAATAAAAATTTTAAAAAAAGAACATAAATTTATCAAACGTATTTTGGTTCTTTTTTTTATTTCCAGAACAAGTTTACTAAACACGTTTTTCTAGTAAAAAATTGTTCCTCGGAACAAAAATAGTTTTTTCTATTTTTGTTCCCTAAAACAATTTTTTAACAGAAACACAAACAAACACACTCTTAGAATTTTCCTTGGTAAGTTTTGAGAGTAAATATGTTGCGAGAGATTGTTTATGTACTTGTTGCTCGGTACTCTATTAATATCTTGCGTTGTGGCAGACTCAATGATCTTTTTTGTACAACATCATCAAGTATTTTGTAATATGGAGTTGTTATGCGATATATAAATACAAATTGATGATAGCACGTTATAGTTCCATAATTCACAACTCAAGTCCAATGCCAAGGTCCCAAGTCTATGGTAGGGTCTTAGGCAGCCTATACTATAACTTGTTTTGCTGGTGTTTCTAGTCCAAGTGTTAGGGTCCTAGGTCTAGCCCTCAATGTGGAGACATAATCCAAATTGAGTTGAGCTATTATAACATACTCGATATTTGAACCTTCACTTGAACTCAATCACGTATTAAAGTTCTTGTTCAAACTCAACTTGAAAAAGAAAATCGGACCATTCAAATTTGACTTCACTCAATTTAACTATATTAAATAATTGACAAAAAAGTAAGTTAAGCCTGAATAGGCTCTTGAGACTATCAATTGGGTATGGGCAAGTTTAAGCTTGATATTGTGTGCAACATTCGTGTTTAAGTTTTACCGAATTCATTTGCGCATTATCTAATTGGTCTTTATTGTAAATTGGAAAACTTTTTTTCCAATTGGCATGTTGCCATATATAAAAAGTGTGAATGTCACTTTTTTATTTTCCTTTGATGATAAATTTATATGTTAGGAGCACTTCTACTATACTTCGAATATATTATATAAGATTATTATGTGTCATTGCAATTAAATACAAAAACATGTTAATACTATATCACAAATCGTCATAATAGTGATGTAAAACTGTTGTTAAAAAAGTGGGATCCGGTACATTTTTCACATTCCTCGAATTTAGTCAACAACACGTAGGATATGCACTGCAGCTTTCGTTCGCAGTTTTTTCTTTTTTTGTTTTTTCCAATCCATTTGTTCACATGTGCTGGCCACTCGCCATCGAAGGTTGGCCGACCGAACTGTCTCCCCATCGAGGATATTTTTTTTTAACAATAAATAAGATTATTTCCATGGTATGATTTTTTTTTTTCATTAGTGATCACGAATCTTCACCTCACCAAATCTTACTAATGTATACTAATCATCTTATCCATGAGCAACAAGACTTCATCAATAAGCCAATAATGGTTATGACCCCTTGAGTTTTTGTAATCGGTGACTTCGTAACTAAACACTAAATTGATTGTATGAATTGATCATTTAACTACTCAAAGTACCTCTTGGACTATGGGTTTAAAAGAATGAAACCCTATCAATCTTTGCATACTTGCCACCTAGACTTGGACTTTAAACTAAAAAGAAAAACTTGAACAATATTTTATTTTGATATTCTTTTTCATCTCACTTTTGTAGTTGGCTTAAACCTTTTTTCTTTTACATGTAACGATGCATCACTTTCATTTTATAAAGGGTAAGTCAATCACTCATTATTTAAAAAATTAAGATGCGTATAGCGAACTTCAACATTTTAATTTTAGCAATTGGTATTTTGTAATCATTCACTTGAAGGAGTAAATATATATATATATATATATATATATATATATATATATATATATATATATATATTTTGTTGGCTGCGATCCATAGGGAGGGCTCGTATAAATTTCATAGACAAGTGATGTGGTAATTCTGTAATAAGCTTCTTAGCGTGTAAAGCTAATGTGATAATGACATGTGGAATTAACGAATGAGGAGTGCCAAAAAAAAAAAAAAAACTGGTTTAGAACTTGACTCTGTGAGTATGTTAAAATGTCTAACCCAAAAACAAAAAGCATTTACTGATAGAGAATGCATGTATATGAAAACCCTGTAGATAAAAAGACATTTTAGCATACTAAAGTTAACTACTAGAGTTCCACCCTTCACATAAGAAGGGGAATGTAGGGGGTTTAAATCGCCACATTCTCAAAAGAGTTGGGGTGAACAATTTAGTTTCAGATGTGGGTTTTGACTTCCACGCTTTATATGGAGGCAAGACAAATGCCTGAGAATGAGAATTAGAGTAAGAGTAAAATATAACAGGCAAAAAAAAAAAAAACATACTAAAGTTACTTTGTTTGGTATAAAACATTGTAAATCGACTTAGAATAGGAGTAGAGTAAGTTAAAAAAAATACTAAAGTTACTTTGTTTGGTATAAAAAATTGTAAAATAACTTAAAATAAATTATATTTTGTGGTTGGATTTAGTATAGTGATAGAATAACAAACCCATGAATTATGAGTGTGCATTAATAAACTCTATTTTGCATAAGATATTTTTAACCTCACCAAATAGGAAGAAAGAATGCCACGTGTTAACATTTTTTGTACATTAACTAACATTAGAAAGCCAAAATGTAAAACTTGAATGGCATGCAACGGGTTAAGGAATTCGGAAATTTAAGAAACAACGGACACCAAAAATTAAGAAAATTCCAACATCCCCTCTTTTCCAAGATAGCCAAGGTTACACTTGTAAATACACACAATTAGACGGCTCGTGTAGTCGGACGATTATATAATTTTCCTTTTTCTTTTCCGAGAGACAATTTGACAGTTGAAATCAAGCGCCACGTTTTCTTACAATAAACTGAATTCAACGGCCACGGAGAGAACATTGGTTGGAGAAGAAAGGAAAAATGAAAAGTCAATTACACGTAAAATTTGACCATTAAATTACTTAGCACAAAATCAAAGAAGAAAATAAAAATATCTTTTAGGTAAAAAAATGATAACGTTAGGATAATCCTATCACCGTTTTATATTGCTCTCTTTCTAGCTCTAGCCAATTTATCTTTGCATCCGCTCATTTTCGGTAGGAATAGTCAATGTTGCTTTGTTGGATCGTCGCGAAAATTTGTCTACACTAGTCGAAGATTGCTTTTGAAACAAAATTTTGGAGAATTAAGCTTGTTAAATCTAATGAAAAGATTTACCGATGAAAAAAAAAACAAACTTAGAGGATTATATACTAAAATACCATAAATATAGGAGTTAATTGCAAATATCAAAAGTGAAAATATAGGCAATTCCTTTCTCTTTCTTTTTCTTCATTTTCCCCACTTCTTTGATCTTTTGGACCCTTTGATGATATTTATAGAATGACAAACATTGTCAACAAGTCATTGTCAACAAGTCATTGTCTAGAACAAGGCCTGGTCCATCCTGACATAATTGAGGATGCTTGAAGTCGTCCATGTGGCTGTCGCTCATGCAAGATTTGAGATCAAGACCACTCTACTTTTGACATTTTTCTTCAATTAAAAATTTATAAATAAATGGAGATTAATTAATATAAGAAGGATTTTTTTGGCCAAGATATTTCCCAACAATAAATTTCAAAGAGGTTTTTCAGCAGTAGTCAGATATCATTTTCTCATAGTTTCCTCAAATAGACTTTAAAAAGTGTTGTGAAAAGGATTTTTTTTTCGCTGTTTGTGGTTTTTAATTCAAATGTTGAATTCGACGGCTCTCAATTGGTCAAGTGATCTCCTAACATCGGTTCTAGTAGTAAGTAGCTATCGCATTATCTTTAATTGAGAGGAGTTGGGGGTCGAATTTTATGATTATTGATGAGATGATCTCTAATCTTGATAAGGTCGATAACCCAATGTTGATTTATTTTAGATATGAGGTATGAAGATGGCCCATTCTTCAGTCTGGCTAGAGGATCAGCAAGAGAATCGGCCCATCATTTTAGTCTTGGTTGCCCATTCGGTGGAGTTGACTCGAGACTGTTTCAATTCTGGTCGGCCCAAGATTTTGCCCGAGTAGTTGTCTACCATCACTTCGTGCTTGTTGACTTTTTAGGTTGCATATTTTGCAAAGGTTGGAGTCATCCGTTTGATTTTGCTCTCGAACATTGTTAATATACAATATGAATCATAACAATTAGGAAAGGTTCATAATGCGGGATGACTCGATGTCTAAATATAATCGGCATATCGCTCTGGGAGTATCAATTATTTTCCATAGATAGTGTTTCTCCAATTATAATAAGATGTGAAATGAAATATACACTCTTAATGGGTTGGTACATTTCAAAAAGGGTGGCTAGTGTTGATAGCTCTTCTCCATCTTTTTATCTAGAGAGAGAGGAAAAGAAGGAGAAGGAGGAGAGGGTGATGCTATTATTTTGGTATTTGATCTTGGGTGGTAGATTTAATTTGAGGTGAATACGTATTACGATCCAATGAATGAAACATCGAAAAAAGATATTACCGGTGTACATGATTTTGAACCTTAATGATTGTGATTAATATTTTAGTAATGAGCATTTGATATCTTGTATTCTTTAACAATGTGATTGGATTGGGTTACCTTTTTGGAGATTGTAGTAATCTTTTATTTGGCTTCAAAAAGTGATGGGCAACGACCTACTTTATTGAATTTTGCATTTCAAATAGACTATATCGGGCCAACTAGACTTAAACGAAGGGTGACTAGTGGTAGAAAGTGAGAAAGAAAATGAACTTAAGCGTAAGCCGATGAAGAATATAAGGGCAATCCTAGTATCAACTTAACTTACGAACATTCTCAGTGGAAATTATTAAAATGTTACTTAGCATTTCACTTGCCAAATGAATTAGACTCAACTCTTCAAAAGGTAAAAAAGAAAAAAATAATAATACATAGATATTATTTGGATTAACATCACATGAAATCTTAAATTAACACCCTTAAATAATTTATCAAAATATTTTTTTGACTCACAAGGACGCCGAGAGTGGTACACTATTCCAATTTTACCTTCCATTTCAGTCCTATCCAATTTGGCCTTTAAAAAATTGAGTGCTCCGTCATTTTGAATTAAGCTATTTTGGGCTTTCAAAAGCTCTTAATATAAGTTTTGAAATTTGGTAACACAATTCAAAAAGACTTTTTAGCGAAAAGTTCTACTTTGAATTACTTGAAGCTCCACCTTAGTATTCTCCAAATGCAAGTCTGGAAGTCTAATGAAATATTTTTTCTTACAATCTTACCATCATTAATATATTTGTAATAATGTTTTACCCCTCAATCTTGGTTAGGAGAGAGAAAGCCATCATTGGTGATGGCTAGGAGGCTTCATGAAGGAGGCCGAGGGTTGATGGACAGCTGCAAAGCTTCGTCGAGGGTTGCATGATTCCAAGAAGCTTTGCGAGGGTTGCTTGATGCCAGATTTAGCTTGTCAAGGGTTGAGTATTGCGTTGCCTAGTCGTGGGGCTCTGACATTCCGCCACCTGAGGTCATGGGACACTGGTATTTAGTGTCGCGTCGCCTAGGGTCAAGTGACACTGGTGTCACGTCTCCAAGGTTTGGTTGACCTCAGCAGGGTATAGCCTAGGGTCGCACAAGGTCGGCACTGGTCTTACCGTTGTGCAACCTGCTTGTGCTTTCATATGTACCTACAAGTTCATTCATTCTCCCCTTTTAATTGATTTTTTTCTCATTCTAAAAATTGCTTTGCAATACTTATTTTAGAAGGCGTTTGACAAATACCGTTTGCTTTACATGAATATCCTTGAAGTCAATCTCCTTTGCTAAAATGCAACGTTTCTCAGACGCTAGAGCTGTCCCTTTATACCAATCCAATGCAAGCTGCCAAGTAACAACAGGGGAATCAACTAAGGGTGCGTTTGGTAATGTTTCTATTTAAAAATTGTTCCAGGAAACAGAAATAGAAAAAAGTGTTTCTATTTCGGGAAACAATTTTTGAACAAAAAAAACGCGTTTGGTAAACTTGTTCTGGGAATAAAAAATGAACAGAAACACGTTTGATAAATTTGTGTAATTTTTTTATTTCTTTTAATTTTTTAATATTTTTATTTTATTTTTTATATTTTCTTTCTTATTTTTTATTTATTTTTCCTTTTTTCTTTTTTTTTCCTTTTCTTTTTCCTTTTTTCTTCTTTTGGCCGGTCGTCGGCCTTGGCCATGGCCGGCGACCGGCTGACGAGGGCCGACGGCCTCGCCCAGCCACAGCGAGGCTCGCCAGCCCCCGGCGAGGCCGAGCCTCACTGTAACTAGGCGAGGCTCGGCCTTGCCTTGGCTGGGCGAGCTCAAGCTCGCCTAGCCCAGCGCGAGCTCGGCCTCGCCGGGGGCCGGCAACGCTTTGGCGAGGTCGCCGACCCTCAACGACGTCGCCGACCTCGACGGCCGGGCCGCCATGGCCGAGGCCGCGACCGCCAAAGAACAAAGAAAGAAAAAAGAAGAAGAAAAGAAAAAGAAAAAAGAGAGAAGTGTTTCTAAATTTTGTTTCAGAAACAAGAAACAACTTTTTTTTTGTTTCTTGTTTCTGTTCCAAATATGTTTCTGGGAAAAAAAATAATTTTGGAACAAAACGCAAACAAACGTGTTTCTATTCCTTTTTTGTTTTCAGGAACAAAAAAAAAAAAAGAAATTTTTGTTCCTGGGAACAGAAACAAGTTGCAAACAAACAGGCCCTAAATTTCCCTGTATAGACCTCTTGATCTTTGAGACAATTCGAACAGCACTTTCCTAAAGATATAGATTATACTAGATTTAGCAAAACTTACTATCTCAGAATTTTGAATTATGAAGTATCGGCATCATTAATTGGAATTGGATTAAGAGAGGTGACAGAGGCCCATCTAATAAATTACACGGTGCAACTTGGAAGACCATGGCCATTTCAACGAGCATCCTCTTTACTTTTGGGTTAATGCACTCTGCACTAAAAATCATAAAGAATCAGAGGCAAAAAAAAAAAAAAATGTTCCCCAATCATGTCAGTAGCATGGTGCAAAACCTCTGTTTTATAATGATCTTGAATTCTAATTGAAGGAGCAGACACTTGCAAGTCTCCAGTGGAGATCCAGAAAAGGGAAAGGCAAAGACATTGAACCCAAAGTCTCACCGTAGTTAAGACCGCCTTATCTTCTTTGTTAAAGGTAATGAGCTTTCCTCGGCATCTGTTTCAATTGGAGTTTCTTCCTCAGGTTCTATTGAGTTATCTTCTTCTGAGTCTTCCCAGAAAACGTTCACATTGCTTCCATCAGCTCGTGGTGCTGGGAACACCACCCTCAGATCATCCTCCTTTTGTTAACATGTAAGATGGAATCCACACTTCTTTATGCTTCCCTGTCCTGCTTCGAAGCGAAATTGGAAATGGCTCCAATCATTTTGCAAAAACTCCTTCCTTGAAAGCCAAAAACAGTGTTCATAAAAAAGCCACACATGGTCAGATTCTATTGACCCAAGATTTTTAAACCGAGACATCCCTTCTTGGCCATTAACTGTTAAATAACAAAAAACGCTGACCACTTCTCCTTCCTCCGGGCTAACAACAACACATAATGCTAGTCCTTTAATCTCATCATACAATTCTTGTAAAATCATGAAAGATATGGAATCCTCTTCACAGGGTTGAATCCATTTAGGCATCTCTCTTCCACTTATAATAACGTCATGGCAGCCCATCTGTCACACAGAGGGTACGCATATCAAGCATTTAAGTATATATATATATAGAGAGAGAGAGAGAGAGAGAGAGAGAGAGAGAGAGAGCCCATCTGTCACACAGGGTACGCATATCAAGCATTAAAGTATATATATATAGAGAGAGAGAGAGAGACCTCGAGTAATAAGAAATTAGCCACATCATCCATATTGAGTCCTTCGCGGACATGAAGTCAAGTCACCCGAATCCCACAGCAAATCTGGGAGTTTTTGCAGGGATTTGCAATTAGGTGCTGATAGCTTATTAATATTTGGTGGAAGCTGAGGAATCTCTTGTAGTAGCTCGCATCCCTTAACCTTCAATCGCCTCAAACGATTGTACTTGTTGATGCATGTCGGCAAATGAGTGAACTTGTTATATGAAAGGTTTAGGTTCTGCAATTCGGGAAAACTGGAAGTACTCTCGAGGAACTCTACTTCCGATAGATTGCAGCCCTTAAGTCCTAGGTAGGATAGTCTTCGGAACCCCAGAAGGCCATCGGGATAAATTGAATCCTCCATGTTTTTTGGAAACGTGATTAAATTCGAGCAGCCATCAAGATTCACGAGGTGGAAGCCTCACGAGGTCTTCACAAAATGCTAAACACAACTCACTCATAGAGACAAAATTTTGAATTGATGCAGGGAGTTCTTTAATAGCTATCCTCGCTAGATAAACTTCTTCCAGATGTTCCATCTTTCCATCAATATCTGGGAACTTCTCAAGTTTAGAGCAACCAGAGAGATGAAGGAGTTTAAGAGATTTATTCCTCAGTGTGTTAGGAAAATTACTAACATTAGAGCATGATTCTAGCAACAAAACTTCTAGCTTGACAAGATTTCCAACAGATGGGTGAACCTCCACCAAGCTCTCACACTCATTAAGAATCAATTTCTTCATATTTGGAGCCGATGACAAATCAGGAATACTAACCAAGGACTTGCATTTATAGAGATTGATGGACTTCAGCTTTCTAAAATTCTGCAAAAACATACTAGTGCAGTCATTAAGCTCTGCAAATATTTTTTATAGCTATAAAAAAGGAAAAGCTAATCATCGCAAGTGCTTACTTGAAAGTTGCCCATTAATTGTTTGATATGACTTTCCTGGACATCGAGTCTCACGAGTTTATTTGGACCAGAGCCAAATTCTAGATTCGGGGCATTGGACCATTCAAGCCATCTTAGCTCGTTAGGGAGACGTACTTGAGCTTGTGAAGAGATACGCCCTCCATGCAAAATGAGTATTCTCAACCTTTTTCATATTTGTGAAAGCATCAGGACTGATGATTATCGCTTCTGATGGGGCCAAGCACAATACCATGGCCTTTACAACATCCGTCCCCTATCCATAACGGAGCAAATTCATTTGTCAGACAAAATTTCCAGTTAAGATTTACATTATACTGTCCAAATTAGAGTAATATAAACTGAAATGTAGCAAAACTGACATAAACAACTTTTACCGTATTATAATTAAAAATGTCCTCAACATCTTCCAAAAGCCATAATCTGCTGCGCTTCCCAGGATCATTGCGACATTCTTGTTTAACAATATTCCTACCCATCAACTAAACCAAATCATGCATTTGCAAGTAAGGCCCCTTTTTTTTATCAAGGACCTCTCGATGAGAATTTCTATTCCTATGGTTGTGTCGAAATCACAGCTGTCAAGAACTTCCTGGATATCCTTTATACTTTTCCCCTTAAAGAAACAAGCAATATCAAGGAAAATCTCCCTCTCATTCTCGTCCAATCCATCAAAGCTTATCTTGAGAACTCGATCGATTTTTGATTCAGGAATTTTAGAGAGTTTATGCAACATACTTTCCCATTCAGGTTCCTTTCTTCCACGTAGGAATGAGCCCAACACTTCCAGGGCTAATGGAAGGCCGCCAGCATAATGCAATGCTCCATCAATGAGATCCCTCCTTATTTCTACTTTATTACTGTTTATAAAGGCATGCTGACCAAAAAGGTCTTGTGCTTCATCGTCTTCCAAAGTTTTAACTTCATACACATAATTTTTGTCATGAGAAGTTAATAAATGTCTATCTCTTGATGTAACAATGATTCTACTTTCTTTGCCAAACCAATCGCCTTTTCCAGCTAAGGCATTCAGTTGATCCATGTCATCAACATCATCGAGAACTAGGAGAACCTTCTTGCGACATAGTCTTTCCTTTATCAAATTAATTCCTGCGTCGACATTGTAGACCATTATATCTTCATGAGGTAAGATCTCAGATAGAAGTTGCTTTTGCAAAGCAACACGACCGCTGCTTTGGTTTGATTTTTCTCTAACTTGCGCCAAAAAACTAGAACCCCGAAATTGCGTCTGAATAGCATTATACAGGGCCTTAGCAATCGTGGTCTTCCCTATGCCGCCAGGTCCCCATAGACCTATCATCAAAACATCACTACCAGCTGACTCTGACAAACTTATCAGTTTTTGAACTCGGGCTTCTATACCAACTGGATAGTTAGCAACAGATAAGGATCTTGGTCTGAGACGAATTGATAATTCCTTGACAATGAGTTGTATGAGCTCCGCTTCATCTCTTTCTTCTCTGGTGAGCACTCAAAAGAAATAGAAACATGTTTTACCATTTCAAGCCATGGCAGGAATTCAACGTCTAACGTCATAAGGAAAATTTCATAAGGAGGTTAACAAATAATAAGATGAAAAGAAATAACACATACCTGCGCCAACATCTGCGGAAGGAAAATTACAAAGAATCTGCGCCTGAAGACACTAATTACTCGGGTCCCAGGAACCACACTACTTATCTAAGACAAAAATTTCTGCTAGCTTGAAATTTTGGTCTTTCAACTTTTGTGTCTACTGCGAATTCAAAGAACTTGATGCATCGTTTTGGCAATTCAAAGCTGTACATACGATTTGATATATAATACACAATCACGAGCTACAATCGCAAAGCACTGCGTCACATTTGTGCGTACTTGTCATTGAAGTCCCACCCAGACAAGTTACCAGCATCAAGAAGAGCCCTCTTCCATCTCTTTACTTTCTCTGAATCCTTTCCGAACTTGGACTCATGGTTATCCATAGCTCTCTTATAACTCTCTCTCCCCCTTCTCACTTCTCTCGGTTCCACTTTGTAAAACACAGGGAACACAATCAGGCCGTTTTGCTCCTTGCACTCCATGATTTTCAAGAGCTCTTCCAAACACCATGGTGAGGAGGCGTAGTCCTCAGAGAAAATGATGATCGCAACGCGCGATTGCTCGATCGCCCTCATGAGCGTCGGCGATATTTCCTCTCCTTTCCTAAGCTCCTCGCGATCCACAAAAGTGTATATTCCTCTCTGGTCCAGAGAGGCGTAGAGATGACTGAGGAAGCCGTGGCGGACATCTGGTCCTCTGAAACTGAGGAACACATGGTAATAATTCCTTTTCATATTCGAAGAAGCAGCCATTAGAAGAGCTGATGGTATATGTGCTTCTCTAGAATGCCAAGCTTCGAAACACAGAGAGAGAGAGAGAGTCTTGCTATGAAAATCAAGGGCTGAAGGCTGAAGCAGAGTGGGCTTTACTCTTGGAGATGCTGAGCGGCCTCTGATCGGGGGTTGCCCTTCCCCGATCGGCAGTGAAGTCGACGATCTCTTCCCTATGCCCTGGCTCTCGCTCTCGTTCGCTTCAAAGAAACAAGCGGTCTCAGGGCCGTATGGTTGGTGAAAACGTTTTCAGCTTTCGATTTCAGATAAATATGCTGCTGGACGAGGAAGGAACGCGCCGCGGCAAGGGTGTAGAGGGCGAGATCGACGTCGGGATCACCGGAAAAACATAGGAGTGCAAAAATAAACGATGCTGACCCGTAACGACGATGGATCGCCCGGCCCTGACGGTGTCGAGGGCGAGAAGATAGAGAGATCTAGGATTGTGGCTGCCAGGCCGTTCTGAGTTGACTATCGTTTTGAAGGAGTATGAAGGAGGAGGAAGAAGAAATTGGGAAGAGAGAGAGCCAGGGAAGTAGAAAGAAGAACTCAGAGACAAGCCCTGTTTGGTTCAGCATTTGGAATGCTCATTTGGGCTCTAAAGTCCTTTGGCCAAATGTAAAACTGTTTGGTTCGGTTTTTTGCACGACTTTGGCAAGATGCAATTGCATCTCCAAGTGGCTCTAAGGGCCTTTAGCCCAATGCAGCTCTTGAGGTCCTTTGGCAAGTTGCATCTTCGGAATGCAACTTCCGGTATTATTCATCTCTCCGGTGGAGAAGCCAATCGACCGCCTGAATAAAAATAAATATAAATATAAATATATTTATATAAAAATAAATATGTTTATATTTTTATATAAATATATATATTTATATTTTATATATAAATATATAAACATATCTATTTTTTTATATTTTATGTTTATATATATTTTATATAGATATAAACATATCCATTTTTATATAAATATATTTTATGTTTAATAAATAAATATATATTTATAAATATAAACATATCTACTTTTTTCTCCTATTGTTTTTATATAAATATATATTTATATAAACATATCTATTTTTTATATATATTTTATGTTTAATAAATATATTTTATGTTTATATTTTTATATTTTTATATAAAAATATGTTTATATAAAAAACATAAACATATTTTTTATTCAGGCGGTTCGGCCGCCGAATTCGGCGGTCCGGTATAAATATATAAACATATATTTTATGTTTATTTTTTATATAAAAATATAAACATATCTATTTTTTTATATTTTATGTTTAATAAATATATATTTATAAAAATAAATAATATAAACATATCCATTTTTATATAAAAATATTTTATGTTTAATAAATAAATAAATAAATAATATTTATAAATATAAACATATCTATTTTTTTCTCCGATTGCTTTTATATAAATATATATTTATATAAACATATCTATTTTTATATATATTTTATGTTTAATAAATATATTTTATGTTTATATGTTTATATTTTTTATATAAAAATATGGTTATATAAAATAATATAAACATATTTTTGATTTTTTAATTTAATAAAAGTTAATTACAGATGTAAATTTTACCAAACGGTATTTTTGCCAAAGTTGTTTGTCAATGCAAATTTTACCAAACGACATTTGCATTTCGGAAAACTCCCTTTAGCCAAAGGTATTTGCATTTCTACAAATGCATTCCCCAAAAGCCGAACCAAACGGGCCCAAAAGCTGGACCGATGAAGAATCGGCCAAGGACTCAAAGACAGAGACTGCCGCTAGGGTCTGTAAATCTGGCTACGAGGTCTCGGGTCCGGCCCACGCGACCACCCGTGCGGCTGGTGCTCTTAGTCCACCCGCAAGGATGCGCAATCCACTTTTGAGTCATCAGTCTAATAGCTAGCGACCTAACTCTAGTCATCGCGATAGAGAGAAAAACTATTCAACGGTTTGCAAGCGCCACCACGTCAATATCTCATATGGTGTGCACTTATTTATTAATATCTAATTAGATCTTGATGTATTGATATTGACATTGAAATTAAAAAAAGAATTAATCTTTTTTCTCTTTTACTCCTTCTTCAATCTATGCTCTGTCTGGGCTTGGCTTTCTCCACTGCCCGAGCCGCCATCACCTTTACCAAGGGCCGACAGTCTTGTTGGCCATGTGAAGAAAAAATAAAAATAAAAATAAAAAATTGTCCACACGTCAATATTGACACCTAAGTTTTACTTAAAAAATCAAGCATAGACTTTTGTAAAATATATTAAAATGAATTAAAACAAATTAAAACAAAGAGAAAATGATAAATAGGGCTCCAATGTGGTCCAACCCCCCCCCCCCCTCCTCTTTCCTTTCCCCTCCCCTGTCAAAGGATATTAAGAAGACGTGCGCTCATAGAGGGAAAGTACTTGCATCCACGATAGCAATTTCCATGAAGCAAAATATCGATAGATTTTATTGATATAATATGTGAACTAAAAGATCATAAGTTACAAATGCATATATCTTGTACCCATGCTCCCAATGTATTTCATGATAGACAAATATTATGGAAAGAGCTGAAAGGTATTAAACATCCGAACCATCTACCATGGATGTATGTAGGGGATTTTAATAAAATACTCTATCATTGGGAGAAGGTAGGGAGGAGGATGGCTAAAAATTATTGACTAGTAGCATTTAGAAACTTCCTAAACAATTGTGATATTATAGAAGTGGAAAGCAAGGGATGTGCTTTTACTTCAGATAATAATAAAGAAGGAGAGGAATTTGTCAAAAAGAAACTAGATAGAGTCTTATGCATGATTGAATGGATAGTGCTTTTCTAGACACGAAAGTCTTTGCTTTATTTGCAGTTGGTTAGACCATAGTCCTATCTTGCTCAGATTATTCCCACAACCAGTGGAAAAAGCAAAAGAATTTAGATTTGAAACATAGTGCTTAGAGGACGAGGAGTATGGAAATATTGTCAATGGGGTTTGGTTATCTCCCAAGCAAGAAGGAGCTGATTTAATAACTAAATTGTGAAAAGCGACCTAAACCCTTGCATCTTGGAGTAGGAAAAAATTCTCAAAGCGCTCATAGGAGAATTGAGACGCTAAAGCAGGAAATAAAAATATAACAAACAGTCCAGATATTTCCCAGAGTAAATAAAAGATATTGAATTTGAAAAAATGAAATTGGCTCACTGTGGAAAAGCGAAGAAATTTTTCTGGGGCATACATTCTAGAATTAGCTGGGTGAAATGGGGGATAAAAACTCCAAAAATTTTCATGCAACAACTATTCAAGGAGGTAGGAAGACAGAATCTCTATACTGCTAATACTAATGGGGAGTGGACACATGAACCTAATGCTCCAAAGCAAATGATGGTGGAATACTTTAAGAGTTTATATATGTCGTCAAGACAAAGGAATTTCCAACCAGTTATTGAACATATCCCAACTTTAGTTTTGGAAGATATGGATTGAAAGTTGATAGCTGAGGTCACCATACTAGAAATTTCAAAAACCGTACGCTAGTTAAGAGCTCTCAAAGCCCCCGGTCCCGATGGTTTAAGTGGACATTTTTTCAAACATCACTAGGAGGACATTCAACATGATGTTTTTCAAGAAGTAACTTGCTTTTAGAACACTGGATGCTTAAATGCTAAAGCAGATAAAACCTAAATTATACTTATTCCCAAAATGCCCTACTTAGAAAAGCTGAAATAGTTTCATCCCATTAGCTTATGTAATTTTGTCTACAAAATTATATCCAAAGTTATGACCAATAGATTAAAATCATTAGTTTTGGATATTATCTGCATAGAACAAAATGCTTTTGTCGGTTGCTATCAAATTCAAGACAATATACTCTATTCAGGAGATGTTGCCCTCTAAGAGTGCATGCAAGCAATAAGAAGTTGCCAGCTATGCTGAAACTTGATATGCAATAGGCCAATGATAAAATTGACGAGACCTTTTAGAAGCACTTCGAGGGAACTATTTGACGAACTATGAAAATTATTGTTATTCATTTAAATTCACAATTAACGGAAGATAGATTAGTCTAGACAAACAATAAATATGGGACATGCTCTATTAAGAGTGGGATGACAGAGTATTTACTATGACCGTCAAATAGCTTGATTCTTGGAGGATTACATACTAAAAAGTAAAGACATTGCAAATATAAAAAATGAAAATATACGCAATTCCTTTCGCGTTAGCCTTTTTCCCTTGTTTCTTCGAATTTTTTGACCCCTTGATGATATCTATGGAATGATAAATATTGTCAAGAAGTCATTGTCTAGAAAAAGGCCTCAGTCCAAACCTGACGTGACTGAGAATGCTTTAAGTCGTCAACGTGGCTGTCACTGGCGTAAGATTCGAAATCAAGATTACTCTACTTTTGGCATTTTTCTATGAGAAGTAGATAGAGATTAATTAATTGATGGGATTTTCTTGGCCAAGTTATTTACTAGCAATCAATTTCAGATAGGTTTTCCAGCTGGACTGGGTGTCATTTTCTTCATATGGTTCCTAAAATGAAGTTCATTATTGCTTGGAAATTGACAACTGTTATGGAAAAAGAAATTATCTGATTTTTCTTTTTCTTTCCCTTCCCTATGCCGTTATTCATCCAAAATCTGAACTTGACGGCTGTCGATTTTCCGAGTGATCTCCTAACATGGGTTCCACTTGAAAACCATCGCATTATAATTTAAGAGCGAACTAATTTTTTATAGAGCCAAAATAAAATCCCTTGATTTTTTTTTTAATTGAAGAGTTTATTACAATTAACATAAAAAAAAATTGTGTTTAAAAGTTTAGAAGTGCCCTAAAAATACCAGTTAAGACTACTAATATGAACGAACGCTTTGTCAAAGCATTTTCATGATCGGGATGCGTTGAAATCTACTTCGGGCTTAGCTGACACCAAATTCTGCATTCGAGAATTTACCAAATACGCAAATAAAGTTACTTTTAGCTTTTTTGAAAGTAAAATCATGTGAATTAACCGCACTGATCAACTACAATAGCACATGATTTATTTCTTTGGCCAGTTTAGAACTTAGAAAAACTAAATAATAATAATAATAATAATAATAATAATAATAATATATCATCATCATCATCATCATCATCATCATGGGAACAAAAATATATATATATATAAAGTAGGGAAGAAAATTTTCATGAAATGTAAAGCGAATCCAAACCATATTTTCATTCATGTTCCAATTAAGCTAGCAAGAGAAACGGCCCATCGTTTCAGTCTTAAGAGGCCCATTTCGACCCGAGCTTGTTTCAAATCGGGTCGGTCCAGGATTTTTCTCGTGAATTTGCCCAACATTGCTTCACGCTTTGTTGGTTTTCGTGTGGTAATTTCGTAGAGTCATCCTTTGGGATTTTGTTCTCAAACGTTGTTAACTCAAAATAAATCACAACAATAAGGAAGGCTGGTAAAACAGAATGATCCGATATACAAATAGAAATCAGTACATTGCTTCGGGTTTTATTAATCATTTTCTATCAATGGTGTTGCTCTTGCTCTCATTGCATAAGATGTGAATTAAAAAAATATATTTTTAAATAAAAAAAATAGTATATACTTGTCGTGACCTAACTCATTGTTAGGTTTAGGAGTATTATCAACTTAAGGCCGATAACTATTTCTTGACTAAAGTTATCTCAAATTCATACCTTGCGCGACATTAAATGTTGAAAATTTAAATGCAAATTTTAACAAAAAAGTCGCCACCAGCTTTTTTGGGAGGCGGTTAGAAATTAGTAAGATACAAGAAAATATCTTATTATTTATACAATCAAAGATTATAGACTTGGGGATTTAATTACGTTAGCCCTAAAACTAATGCTCTTTCAATACCTAACTTGATTATGTTAACTAACGCCAACCAACCTCTCGAAGAAATTTAAGTTTTGTCTTGACTATTCTAAAACAAAAGGATTAACATCCAATATATTAAAATATACAACCGAGTATAATAAAAAGAAAACATACAAGCTTCCTGATATTAAGCCTTAAAAAAAAAAAAAAACCCAAACCACTAAAGAACTTAGAACCCTATTGTAAAACTCTAAAGACTTGTTCAAATATGGGTTTCAATTTCTAAGGGCTTCTAATTTTATTTTATTTTGAGTTTTTTTATAATTTTCTGAACTTTTTATGATCAGGAACTTTTTATAATTTTAAGTTTTAATAATTATTATTAATAATATATTCAGGGAATGGGTTTGGACTGTTTACCCGATCTGACCCATTGACCCGATCCTTATACCCGTATCCGACCCGCGTTGGATTAAAACTGGATTTTAAATTTTTTTTAAAATTCCTTTTGTCTTTTTCTGCCTGCACTTCCTCTTCTTCCTCCAGACATCCTTTACCCGAACGCCACTTTCAACCTGCAACCCCACCTTTCCCGCCATTTTTTCTTTTTAACGAAACAAATACCATCGTTGACGAGTTTATCACCAGAACTTAGATTACCGCCCATCTATCTCCAACCGCCGATCATTTATTCCGACTGACGTTGACCACCTCTGGCCGCCCGCTCCATTATCGCAAAACTTAACAAAAACCATCCTACCTAATGCACACTTTTCACGGCAGCATCCCCAACAAATTAACAAGGAAAAATACATTAGAATGAAGTGATATGGGCTAACTAGTGTGTCCCTGAAACGCTGACTTCGCTGGTGCAAGGGGATACTCTGACGGAAAGCTTTCCGGCCTTGGAGATACGCATGTACGTTGGACTCAAGCAAAGACATCAAATCGCATAGAAACACAGAGAAAATGCTAGTATTAGATATGATTCAACAAAAAACACAGCAAGTACGAATCGATCTTGAATTTAGACGGGACTTGACATTCGACCCTCTGTCAGGCATTTTATCAAACATGCAATACGCAGATCTTTCAATGGTTTTCTGTTTTAATTTTAACGAGATCCTCAGCCTCACACGTTACGAACAGACTTAAAACACCATGGTTAGAAACAAAGAAACTTTGTGTTATCAAGATCTCTTCAAGAAAATCGATCGAACGGAGCATGTCTTTCTCGGCCAAAACAGAGACAAAGTAGAGCGTTTCGACCGAGATTGTAACTGGTTTGTTTGGTGAATCGAGGTCTCGATCGACGACGATGAAGAGCGTCTGGTTAGAGCTTTTCCTCCGCTCGCAGAAGAAATCTCAGTATTCGTCTGACCTTCGACACCGACTCTGTGAAGAACAACTCGCGGATCGGCCTTTGACCGGAGCTCTGAAAACCGACGGCGAACTCCGGCGATGCGGTTTTCTGCTACTCCGAAACGGGATGCACTCTCCCTTTCTCTCCCATTCGAGCTAGCTCCCCTGCTCACCTATATCGTCGTGCACGTACTCTTCATGTTTAAGTTTCACCTAATCTCGATTTTCGTATATTGTAAATATTATTTT